>PVJI01002414.1:0-145708 GCA_004026765.1 Micronycteris hirsuta
CCCGGGCTTGTCCCGATGGGGACCCTTTCCTTCTGATGCTCTCTGCTTACCGTGTGAATGTTCAAATTCCCCTGTAATCTTGGGCATCAATCATCATATGTGTTGGAATACTGCTGCGTTTTCGCCCCGTTCCTCAGAAAATCAACCAGTGGGTAGGAGGACGTAAACTCTGTTCCTCCTAACTCGCCGCCATCTTCCCATTTTATCCCACTTTGCTGAGTGTTTTTATCATAAATGTGTACTGTACCTTATCAAATGCTTTTTCCGCATCTATTGATATGATCATGTGGTTTTTGTCTTTCATTTTTTATGTGATGTATTATGTTTATTTATTTGCTAATATTGTACTATCCTTGCATCCCTGGCATGAATCCCACTTGATCATGGTGTATGACCCTTTTAATGTATCGCTGGATGCAGTTTGCCAATATTTTGTTGAGGATTTTAGTGTCTATGTTCATCAGCGATATTGGCCTGAATGTGTTTGCATCTTTATTGTGTTGTTGTGTCTTTATCTGGTTTTGGGATTAGGATGACACTGGCTTCATAAAAAAAGTTTGGGGATCTTCCATCTTCTTGGATTTTTTGGAATAGTCTTGGAAGGATAGGTGTTAGCTCTTCCTTAAATGCTTTGTAGAATTCTCCTGTGAAACCATCTGGTCCAGGGCATTTGTGTGTCAGGAGTTTTTTGAATACAGCTTCAGTTTCGTCTGCTGTTATTGGTTGGTTCACGCTTTGTCCTTCTTCTTCATTCTGTTTTGGTAGATTACATTTTTCTAGAAATTTATCCATTTCACCTAGGTTTTCAAATTTCTTGGCATACAGTTCTTCAAAATAATTTCTTACAGTCCTTTGTATTTCTGTGGTATCAGTTGTAATCTCTCCTCTTTCATTTCTGATTGTGTTTATTTGGGTCCTCTCTCTTTTTTTTCTTGATGAGCCTGCTTAAAGGCTTGTTGATTTTGTTTATCTTTTCAAAGAACCAGCTCCTGGGTTCATTGATCCTTAGAACTGTGCTTTTAGTCTCTATGTCATTTAATTGTGCTCTGATCTTGGTTATTTCCTTCCTTCTACTTGCTCTGGGCTGTCTTTGTTGTTTTGTTATTCTTCCAGTTCTTGTAGGCATAGGATTAGGTTGTTTGTTTGGAATGTTTCTATCTTTTTTAGGTAGGCCTGTATGGCTATGAACTTCCCTCTCAGAACTGCCTTCGCTGTGTCCCCTAACTTTTGGATTGCTGTGAGTTCATTTTCATTTGTTTCCAGAAACTGTTTGATTTCTTCCTTGATCTCATTCTTAACACGTTTGTTGTTTAATAGCATGCTATTTAATCTCCATGATTTCGAGAGTTTTTGAGGTTGGTTTCTAGTTTCAGTCCCTTGTGGTTGGAGAAAATGCTTGATATGATTTCAATTTTGTTGAATTCGTTGAAGCTTGTTTTGTGTCCTATCATGTGGTCTGTCTTTGAAAATGTTCATGTGCCTTGGAAAAGAATGTGTATTTTGTTTTTTGTGTTGAAAGTTTCTATATATATCAGTTAAGTCCATTTGATCTATGGCATTGTTCAATGCCTCAATATCCTGGTTGATATTTTGTTTGGAAGATCTATCCATTTTTTATAGTGGGGTAATAAAATCCCCTACTAAAATTTTGTTGCTGTCAATATCTTTCTTGAAGTCCTCCAACATTTTTCTTTATATATTTGGGTGCTCCTATGTTGGGTGCATATATGTTTATAATGTTTATGTCTTCTAGATGGATTCTTCCCTTGAGTATTATGAAGTGACCTTCTGGGTCTCTTTTAATGGCCCTTGTTTTGAAGTCTATTTTGTCTGATATGAGTATTGCTACCCCAGCTTTTTTTCCTGTCCATTTGCTTGGAATATTTTTTCTAACCCTTCATTTTCAGTCTGTTAGGTCTTTTGTCCTGAGGTGGGTCTCTTGTAGGCAGCATATGTGTGGGTCATGCTTTCTTATCCATTCACCTATTCTGTGTCATTTGATTGGAGTATTCAATCCATTTACATTTAAGGTTATTATTGATAGGTACTTATTCATTGCCATTTTACTTCCTTCGTACTTGTGTTCCTCTCTCTCTCTCCCTCTTTTTCTTCCTTTTCTTAAAGTGGTCCCTTTAACACATCTTGCAGTGCTGGTTTGGTGGAGGTGTATTTTTTGAGCCTTCTTATTTCTGGGAAACTCCTTATTTGGCCTCCCATTTTAATTGAGAGCCTTGCTGGATAGAGTAGTCTTGGTTGCAGGCCTTTGTTTTTCATTACTTGGAATATTTCTTGCCATTCCCTTCTGGCTTGGTGCGTTTCCATTGAGAAGTCAACTGCTAGCCTTATGGGGGCTCTCTTGTGTATTACTTCCTGTTTCTCCCTTGCTGCCTTTAAGATTCTCTCTTTGTCTTGGAATTTTGCTATTTTAATTATGATTGTCTTGATATGGGCCTCTTTGGGTCCCTCCTGATTGGAATCCTCTCTGCTTCCCGGATTTGTGTGACTTTTTGTCTCATCAAATTAGGGAAACTTTCCACCACTACTTTTCAAACAGGGTTTCTATCCCTTGCTCTTCTTCTTCTCCTTCTGGTATCCCTATTATATGGATATTATTATGTTTCTTGTTTTCCTGCATTTCCCTTAACCCCTCTTTGTTCTTTTTGGGTCTTTTTTCCTTATCTTGTGCTTCTGGGAGTTTTTTTCTACTTTGTCCTCCAGCTCACTAATTTGATACACTGCTTTGTCTAGCCTGTTTTTTATTCCTTCTACTGTGTACTTCAATTCAGAAATTGTATTCTTCATTTCATTTTGGCTCTTGTTGATAGTTTCTATGTCCTTTTTCATGTTGATATAGTTTGCAGTAAGCTCCTCATAGTTTCCCTGTAGTTTTTAGTAATTCTCTGTGAGCTCATTGAGCTCCCTGATAACCACTGCTTTGAAGTTAATATCTGATAATTGACTTACCTCTATTTCATTTAGCATGCTTTCTGAGGCTTCTTCTTTTCCTTTCATTTGGGGCTTGTTTCTTTGTCTTCTCATTTTTTGTGAGACTCTTCTTGTTAGCCTCTTTCTCTTAAATTGATCTTTTCTGACTCCCAGAGTTGTGGTATGAACTTCTGTGGTATGAGAGCTGTGAGATTCAATGGTGTAGTCTCCTTGATCTCCGGAACTTGCTGTTCTTGGGATGCCATTTATGTTGGCTTTCTGGATGTAACTGGGTTTTGATTGTTGTTGGGTAGTTCTCTTGTGGGTCCTTCCATCCAGTTGGTTGACTGAGGGTCCCTCCGCACACCATGACTTGTATGCTGTTGTGCAGGTGCAGACCAGTTGTGGCAAAGCTGGTTCTTCTGTCTGTCCAGGATTATACAGCTTCTCTCTTGCTATTGTTCAGTTGTTTGTTCTGGGTAATTTCTCCACAGTTTAGTTGTAATTCCAGATTGGTCCTTGGAGGAGGTTAGTGTGGCTTCCCCTCACTTCTCTGCCATCTTGTTTTCCCTTCCACTTTTACTGAGTCTCCTTAATGTCTCCTGTGTTGTGGGATGCAAAGTGGCCCAGTGGCAGGTTGCGGGCCCCCAGGAGGAAACTGGAGATGGGTTTAGTGACTTGCCTCTTTTGCTCTCCTCTTTTTTTCTTTTTTTGTTCAGATTTTTTTTTCTCCTTTGTCTTCCAAAACTCTGATTTGATCCTCTACTTTATTTTTTCCACTGTTGATTTCCTGTAATGTATTTTTTTTATTTCATTTAATGTATTCTCATTTCTGACTGGTTTGTTTTTGTGTTTTCTATCTCCATTTTTTAGTTTTCTATCTCTTTCTTGGAGTTATCACTGCATTTATTACCCTTCCCCAAAGTTCATTGAGTATCCTTAAAATTAGTGTTTTGAATTCTTCATCTAGTAGATTGCTTGTCTCCATTTTATTTAGTTCTTTTCCTAGAATTTTGTTCTGTTCTTTAATTTGGGGTATGTTTCTTTGTTCTTAATTTTGGCATCTTCCCTGTGTTTGTTTCTATTTGTTAGGTAGAGCAGCTACTGTCTTCAGGGCTTGGTAGAGTGGTCTTACGTTGTTGGTGTTCTGTAGGGTCCAGTGGCACAGGCTTCTTGTTCACCCAAGCTGGGAATTTGAAGTGTGCTTCCCTACCCCTTTGTGGGCTATGTACACCCTCCTGTTGTAATTGAGCCTTGATTGCTGTTTGTACATCAATGAGAGGGATTTATTTCTAGGAAAATCAGCTGCAAGGTCTCCAACCACTGTGGAGGATCAGCTGGTCATGGTCCTGCCCCACAAAGCAGGACTTACTTCACCTGGGCTCTGGTACTCCCTAAGTCTGTCCCTTAAGTATGTTGCTTATGGAGGTGGTTTGGTGGTGCTTTGACATCGTCTGAAGCTGTCTGTCAGGTACACTGGCTCTGAGGTCTTTTGGAAGGTGCAGGCCAAGGTCAGCCACCACTTGTGCCCTGTACTGAGGCACTGGGCATGAGCTACAAAGTGATCTACAGATGTGTACTACTTGTGCTGGACTTGGAGGTGCCCAGCAGAGGCCAGACTGTGTACCAAGGCTGCTGCCACTGGTACTGGCCTGAAGCTGTTTATCAAGATGAATGGGGCATGCCAAGGCCAGATGCTGCTTGTTTAAGAGATTTTTGGAAAATACAAAACATGAGCCAAGAGAGTCAGTTTGTATGGAAAAGCCACTAGAAATGGCCTGGATGGGCTTGCAAGCTGGGGTGGGCAAGGTCTCAGGGAATCACCAGGGTGGGGTGAACAGCATTACAAGGTTGATGGAGATTCAGATATGGCTCCACCTGCAGGCTCTGTGTCGGGGGTGCTCAACAAAGGAACAATGGCCTCTGCTGGCTCTTCTGTCTGGGAGAAAGCTGCTCCCCAGATTTTGCTCTGATGCCATACAATTCAGTTCCTCCCCATATGTCCCTGGTGCCTTTCAAGCTGCTGCCCCAGTGCTGGAGGTCAGAGCAAGTGAGTCAGAGTAAGTTGTGCATAGACCCTTTAAGAGGAATGCCTTAGACCCCAGCAGCCCCCTTTCTCACTTAGCTAACATCCCTAATGGTTTAACGGGACTTCTCTTCATTGCGCTGGAACCCTGGGCTGCAGGGGATGGTGTGGGCTGGGACCCCTCACTTCTGGGTGGGAGGGAATCTCGTCAGCTGAGATATCCCTCCTGATTTTTAACTGCTACCAGTCAGTGTGGTACCAGCCCATTCTGTGCTTCCAACCCTCCTACCTGCCTCAATGTGGCTTTTTCTATATATCCTTAGTTGTAGGGCTTCTGTCCAGCTAGGTTTCAGGCAGTTCTAAATGATGGTTGTTCTGAAGTTTAATTGTAGTTTTGATGTGGTTATTAGAGGATTCAAGTACCGCATTTACCTACGCTGTCACCTTGACCAGAACCTCCCTCCTTCTGTTTTTTGAGTAATGTTTTGTTCTAGGTTGGGATCTTTGTACATTTTTTTACATTGGTATTTTTTTATTTACATTGGTTTTGGTTATTTACTTAGGTTATACTTTTTGTGTTTGCTATGCCATTTGTTCCAGCAGCTAAGTCCAGACACTCTATTTGTCTGACCCATTGACTACTGACTCCATTCATCTGCATCTTGATTTTCTAAAAGGGAAGATACTATTTTCACCTAAATTTGATATCTACAATTTTTTCTTCTTCTCAGTTACCTTTTTCCTTCTCTTTCCCCAGACTCCTAACTTACCTTTCATGTCCACTTTTTCTCAGACTCTTCTTTCCGCTTCCACCTTCTTCTCTTTCTTCTTTATCAATCTATGTAAAAATTACAACAATTTTCTTCTTTAAAAACTAAAAATAAGAGTTTCCTAGGTTAATATTTTACATGAGGACAAGTATAGGCTTGTTCATAAAATCAATTTTTATAGGTTTTTAAGAGGAGTTTTTAATGGAATGAAGATGGTATTTTGGCCAGACCCAGGAATACTGAAATCTTACTTTCGAGTACACAACATCTCTGAGGGAGTTGTGCATGAGGAAACAATAGACAAAGGTTAAAGAAAGATAAAGTAACATTATATCTTAGGTCTTCTGTCTTAAGTCTCCACAGATTTGTCTTGCAAAGTTGTCTGGTGCAATAATAAGCATGATTGAAGACCCTTGAGGCATTTTTTCTCCTCTTAGCCCAAATCTAAATCCTGAATCTTATCACACTCTGGCCTGAAAGAGCAGGGACCTGTCAACTAAGAGTGCCTGAGTGCAAATGAGGGGCTATGATGGCTAGACTGGTTTCCTAGTGCTCTAGACATACGAAAATAGAATGGAAGGACCACAACTATGGACTTTTAACACACATTGATCCCGCCCACTAGCAAAGTTGGGCCAGTCAACTCTGTTCAGGGGAGGTAGTAAAGCAAGGAGAGAAAGGTGGTCTTGTGTGCATCTCTTCTCCCCAAACCCACAGTTCCCTGTGGGATCAGGGCTAATAAAAGAGTGTGGTCACATGGTCGTCTCACTAACCTTTGACTATATGGCTACTGATGCATACACAAAATTTGCATTTTAATGGTAAGAGTGGCAGTTGAGTGAAATAGCTCTCCCCAAGTCAAATAACAACTGTGAGTGGGACAAAATAGAACTTCAGTTTTGAATAACCTAATTTTTAACAATATCTTAGTGCTTTCAAACTGGTTTTTGGATAATGTGGATGTATGCCTCCCCAGCATAAAAAATGGAAGTATGAGACTCCTTTGAAAGCTGATGGTAATGGGTATATTAAATTAGCAATAGCTTTAGTAATTGGTTAATATTGTTATCTAACTACTGACATAAAGATTCTGAAAGTGATAGTCTAATTTTGAAGATGTCATCTAAAAGTTATTTGATTTCTGTTTAATAATTTTGCAGATCAAATCATTTTAAACAGTAAAGGATAGTGGGAAAAGCATGCATGGGCTTTGGAGCCAGAAAGAGTGGGTTCTTGCTATGACTCTGGCATGCAGAGCTCTGGGTTTGAGCAATCATTTAACTCCTTTAAGCTATATTTACAGTGGTAGTAATACTGCAGCCTAAAAAAGTAAAAACTAACTTAAGCAAAAAAAAAAAAAGGTAGTAAATCTTTTTGGACTCACATACCTGACAACGTATTTCAAAAATATGAGAGAATTTCTACCTATAGCACCGTCTTTGGCACTAATGTTCTATTGACCCTTCTTAAATTTGGATTTTGTGAAGGGAAACAGGTATTATTAACTTTATCAATTTACCATAAATTCATAGTTACTAAGACTTATATAAAACCTGCATTTTAATGGAAAGTATTAGAGTTGGTTGAAATATTTTCCTATGTAAAGTTCCGGGAAAGGATTTTCTGTTCATCTTTAATTTTTCCTGTAGTAGAGATGTCCTAAACCTGTTTCTGAGGAAGTCTGGCTGTGCCTGAAGAGACTTCCACTCCAGCACAGGCACAGCACAGGAGAGAAAGAGTCCAGCTGCCCAATTTCTGCTAATAAAACATATCTCAACTCATCCACCTGCTTTGTTTAGTTCTAAATATTTGTCTTTGACCTTTATAAGCAAAACACAAAAACAAAAGCACGTACCCAGAGCTCTTACCGGGGACCATACCATTGCGCTGAACACTCTCTGCTTCACTCACACAGTTTCACTGAAAGGGGTGATTCTTATGAGAGTTGGTTGAAGGAAATGTAATCCTTTCCTTCCTAAGGCAGTCTAGGCTTTCCGTGATGTAATGAAAAAGAAAGTCAGTTATGCTATCAACCATGGGCACCAGAATTCCTTGTAGGAAAGGACACACACACACACACACACACACACATACACACACACACATACATATATATATATGAAAGGGAATATTTACATAAATATAAATATTTTATTGATTTATTTTTAGAGGGAGGGACAAGGAGGGAGAAATAGAGGGAGAAAAACATTGATGTGAGAGAGAAATATCAATCAGATGCCTCTTGCATGCCGCCAACTGGGGACCTGTCCCACAAGCCAGGCATGTGCCCTGACTGGGAATTGAATCAGTGACCTTTCGGTCCATAGGCCAGCACTCAATTCACTGAGCCACACCAGCCAGGGTGGAAATATGTTGCTTGAATGAATAACTTGGAAAATTTTTGGCCATATCTCTTTAAATATATTTTTTGTCCTCCCTTTCTCCTTTGAAGTCTCTAATTACACATGCACTAGGTTGCTCTTTTCATTTGCTTTATTAATTTTTCCTCTGTATTCAGTTTTGGATAGTTTCTATTGCTATGTCTCCATGTGCGCTACTTTTTTTTTTTCCTAGAAAGTCTAATCTGTTAATCACATCCAAAGTACTTTTTGTCTCAAACATTGTGGTTTTCACTTGTAGAAATACGATTTGGGCATCTTTTATATCTCAAATGTCTCTACCTAATTTTTGAACATATAAAACAGAGTTATAACAACTACTTAAATGTCTGTCTTTGCCAGTTGTAACATCCCTGTCAGTTCTGGGTTGGTTTCAATAGAGTAATTATCCTCCTCATTATGGGTCATGTGTCTCTGCATGCCTGGTAGTTTTGATTGAATGCTGGCTCTCGTGTGAATTTTACCTTGTTGTGTGCTAGATATTTTTGTGTTTTCTATCAATATTCTGTGAAGCAGTTAAGCTAGTTGGAAGCAGTTTCACCTTCCGGTCTTGCTTTTATGATTTGTTGGGTGGCTCAGTCTGGGGCTCACTGTTGCCCCTGTGGAGGCAAGGCCGTCCTGAGGTCTCTGTCCAGTGCCCTGGAAGTTGGAGTTTCTCCCGTGTGGCTATGGGAGCAGGTCTTGTTCTTACCCTCCTTGAATGTTGGACACTGTGCCCACTAATCCTTTCAGATTCTCTGGCTTCAGGTAGTTACTCACTCACATGCACTGACTCATCCTTGTGGGGGACATTCTGCACACCTCTGGCTTCTCTCTTTGTGAAGTTTTCATCTCTGTCCCATGAATTTGCACTGCCTTTGTCTCCCTGGACTGTCTCCTCAATCCACATTTTTTGATATGTTGTGTTTTCAGTACTATTCAGTTTTAAGTATTTTGTAATTTCTCTTATACGAAAATGAATTCCAGGTAGATTCATGTTCTAACAGTGATTAGTAAACCTAATATCATTTATATAAAATTTGAAAACATGTAAAACAAAATTTTAATATATGCAGTCTGTCCAGAAAGTATCCATCCATATACTATTAAAAATAGAGGAGCTTATTGAAGAAGATACATGATACCAGAAACATTGTACACAGGACAGTGATGCCTCAGTCCCCTCCAAAGCAGGCACCTTGGGACCTCACACAGCTCTCCCTGTGGTCATCAGCTGCCCTGTCGTATTTTCCTGAATCTCATCGATGGTCTGAAATCTCTTCCCTTTTGAAGGTGTTTTTAGTTTTGGGAAAAGCCAGAAGTTGCAGGGCACCAAATTCGGGCTATAGGAGGGATGAGTCACCTGGGTGATTTGATGTTTCACCAAGAACTCTGTATGAGACGTGATGCGTGAGTGGGTGCATTATCGTGATGAAGCTGCCAATCAGCAGTTGCCCATAGCTGTGGCCTTCTGAATCATCCAAATAGTTCCCATATAGTGGAGGAATGTTCAAGCTTAACATAAAATTTGATGCAGATCTGTTGCTGTACTTGCTCAGTCATTTTGAATGTGACGGTCACACAGTACACATGCTCACTCAAGGGCGTCTACTGCCCCCACTGACTAGTATGGTGAAGTTGTCATTGTTCACACACGCGCATTCCAGTCCACTCTCCTTGGCTGCCAGGTTACATTGGTGTTGCACAAACCATTCTCATTATATTAATAATTGTTGGACGTTTTCTGGACAGACCTTGTATATACACTTTATGAGGATAAAATGAAATAATAGTATAAAAACATGCATAGAGAAGCTAACACCAAATTTGGGAGAATAGTTACTTAGAGGGAGAGGTAGAAGAGGACTACTCTGAAACTGAGATACATGCTTGTAAAGCAAGAACAGCAAAATTTTAGAATTCTCTGAAGATTAATAGTAGGCACACAGATGTTCATCATGTCATTCTATGAACTTCTTGTGTGCATCAAATATTTTATAATAAAAATTTAAAGGTATACAAAAGGGAGACTAGATAATATTAGTTAAAGGAGCATCCTAGAAAGATAAAGAGATAAAACAGCTGCCTAGGACAGAAAGCACTTTTGGGGGTGGGGAAAATGGTAGTGAGCAGAGGTAATGCACCTCCTTCCCTCACCAGCAGGAGCTCCAGGAGGCCTGTGAGTCCCCTGCTGGTACTTTTTATTCCTGAAGAGACTTTTCTTCATGAAACCCTTCCCAACCTCAGCCCCCACGAACAATAACATGACTGCCACACTTGGTTGAGTCATCTGTCCACCCAGGGCTGGGCCACGACGCTGAGTTCTTGAACTCTTGGGTTACTGTCACGCTCCCCATTATCCACATAAATGATCTTTCCCTGACTTTGGCCTCTTGGTTTCTCGCACTACTTTCCTCCAATGATCATTTCTTTCTGTCTTTTTCTAAAGATTTTTTAAATATTTATTTTTAGAGAGAGAGGAAGGGGGGAGAAAGAGAGGAAGGAAAACACTGATGTGTGAGAAAAATATGGATCAATTCCCTCCTGCATGCCCCCAACTGGGGACCTGGCCCACAATTGGGGCATATGCCCTGACCGGGCACTGAACCAGTGACCTTTCAGTTTACAGGATGACACCCAACCCACTGAGCCATATCTGTCAGGGCTAATGGTCATCTCTTGCTTGGACTTTGCAGTAGGCTTCTGACTTTGCTCCCTGCTTCATCATCGTCCCTTACCATATCTATTCCAACACAGTAGCTATCAGAATGATCCATTTAAAACATTGGATCATGTTAGTTCTCTAATCAAAATCCTCTCCATCTTGCTCATATGAAAAACAAAACTTCCCTTATTGCCTTCAGGCCCTACATTATCTGGTGACACGGAGTAGATCGGACCTGCCGATACCCGTGGGTGACCGTGACCCAATGCGTGTATGAATTTCATACCGAGACACGCGGGGAAAGAGAGACCGGGGCCATGTGGCTGATTCCTCCCATTTCTAGGAAAAAGCCCTCTGGCTTGTTCAGCCAGGGTTTTTATCATGGGCATTAGCAATTTACATAGGATTGATTATACACGAGATTAAGCAGAACAGGTAGGATTACTCATAGCAAGGCATTGGGATGTTGATTCACGTCTGGTGGCAGACAGGACCAGATTAAAGTAATATTCAGGGATCAGCAAGCCAGAATTTTTTAAGATACACCTTTGCCAAATTCCTATTAGAGAATTCCCATTCCACAGACATGATCCACACTTGCTCACACAGGAATCACACGGAGCTGTGCTCAAAACGTGTAAATTCTCAGGACTGCGTGTTTACACACGTGTGGAAATCACTGCCACAATCTGGCTCCTGTTCCCTCATCTCCAGCTGCTTGCCTTCATCCCTTGTCCCTATTCATCACTCAGGGCCCTTGATGCTTTGGGAATCTGCTTGGCATGCTTCTGCCTCAGTTTTACCTGCTGCTCCCTCTGCCTAGAAGGTTTTTACTGTAGCTGTCTCCATGGTGTGTCCTCTCTCTCACTTCCTTTAGGGCTGTCTCCTCCACAATCTCTTTCTTCACAGGGTCTTCCCTGACTGCTTTATTTAAAACTGTGCTCTCATCCCCACCATGCTTTCTATCTCTTCCCTGCTTTATTTCTTTCTCTCTAGCATGTATCACCTTTCAATATACTATATAACTTATTTTGTTGTCACCAGTCTCCACTGGCAGTATCATCTCCATGAGGACAAGGATTTATTTTTTTGTTGTTGTTTTATTTATTGCCATAATACAAGTGTCTAGAACAGTGCCTGGCACAGAGAAGATGCCATTAGTGGTTTCGGGGATTCTCCAATTTTTCTTGGGAACTAAGGAGTGGGAGAGGGATGCCTAATCCCTGATGCCTTCTGCTCACACTGGCACCCATGGCGCATCCCCAGTGATGATCGTCCATTGGACTGGGTTTTGAGCACCAGCCATACAGCATGCTGCAGAGGTGAGCCTAGAGCTTCGCTGTGCGATTCCTTCAGGTCTGGAGGGCCTCTCTGGGACTTCCCTGCTTTTCTGGGGACACAGAAATCATTTGGTTATTTCCATGCCATGAGAGGGCACAGCAACAAGGAGTTCCACGCAACTGTTCTTACTGGACTCTTGTCTTTCTGGGGCTCAGTTCAGCTCTGAGACCCACAACTCTGCCTGGGAATTCTGTTGCCTCCCTGGGGCTCAGCTTTGAATCAGAGAATGAGGCCTCTCTCTGGGACCCAGAGACGTCTTTTCAGTGTTTCCCAGTGCTTTTTCTTCATCTGTCTTTCTCCCTCCCTCCCCTAGGCTGGAGAATTTTTTCCTAATATGGCTAGGAGGGTAAGCTTGCTTTGCTCACTTCTTGTCTATGTTGTGAATCCTTTCCGTTTATCTAAGGGCTGGGGCTTTTGTGTTCTAAGACTAGGAGAGACTTCTACTTTCTGCATTCTGCTATCACATCCTCTTTGATGAGGAGATAATAACCTGGCTGCTTTAATGGGGAGAAGGGCCAAGGGGCATGGGAGTGGGTAAGGCTTGGGTTGGGGCTATTGCAAAATATTTTAAAAACACAATTGTACCATTTGATAATATATTAAAAACAACAATGATGACATAATTAATGCCCATCAAGCACGTAGTGTATGTCAGTTCCTCTCCTAAGTGCTCCCTCTATATGGTATCTCCACTAATCATCACATCGACTGTATATTTATTATTATGCTTATTTTCCATAAGAGCAAATTGAAGTTAGTGAGGGAAAGGGATTTGCTCTGGTCCACATTTGGCAAATGGTGGACCTGGGCTTTGGACACAAGCCTGCTGTGCCAAAGGTAGTGCTTACTCACTGTACCTTCTGGGCTCTCAGCGGCACCCCGGAGGCCCCCACCACCACACATGGGGCCATGGAGACGGGCCATCGGCTTATTCTCCCACGCTCTGGTCTGCATTCGGCAGGCACAGGGCTGGCCTCCCTCTTACTTCTCTTCTTGGGTGGGTCCTTTGTCTCCATGATATGCCCATGTCCGCCTTTCCCTGCAAACCTCGTTTCCCTCTCTGCCATTTCTTACAGCCCATCTCATCTCCCTGAATGTTTTTTTTCTCTCTCTCTCTCCTTCCCTCCTGCATCTGTCTGTCTGTCTGTGTCTCTCCCTCTCTTTCTCTCCTTCTCTCTCTTGGTTTGGCTTTACAAATAAAATGTAAATTTAGCTAGAAGTTCATACCACAAAAAGGGAAGAAGTGATGAGTATAAGTAGCAAACAGAGCCCAAGAGTTAACATCCTGACACAGGGTATGTGGGCTTTGTGAGCTGGCTACTGAAGATCTTTGGGTCTCTGCTCTTGGGGGTTCCCCTTCATGACCAGCAGACTTCATGCTGAGGAGAGACCTCCTGGACCCTTCCCCAAATGTTCGTGCCTCTTCCATCAACTAGAATGTCTGTGGCTTTGGAAAGGCCTTTCAGTGTCAGACTGTTTCTACTGTCAGAGGACTATTGCTTTGGACAAACAAGCTAACTGTAAAAAATCAGGTATCTGACATTTATATCTTAGCATGACTTAGCTGAACTAGTTAGCTCAGACCAAGAATCTCAAGGGCCAGTCATTTTGATGGCAATGGGGAGGGAGGTGACGACAGTGAAACATGGTAAGTTGGTGTAGGGGCTTTGGGAGGGCTCTGGGCAGCTGGGTAAAGTACGCTGTGTCTCTGCAGGTGAGGACTCCATCAGCACCCTGGGCCTGATCCTTGGCATGGGGCTATCGCTGCTGCTTGTGTTTGTCTTGGGCTACAGCCTGGCCAAGTGGTACCAGCGTGGGTACTGCTGGGAGGGTGAGTGAACACTGGACTCTAGCCCACTTCTGCGAAGCCCCTCCTCTCCTGCAGCAGTTGGGGAATTGGGTGGGGCTGCAAACCTTTCAGCATGGTGCCATGCAAAAATATTTCCTGTGGTGGCTGCAGTGGTTGAAGACTTGAGTAGGTGGCTGAGCACTTGAGGTGGTGGGGGTAGGGTACTAGGGCCTTTATCAAGGGAGTGGGGGCTCCTCCCACCCCAAGCAGCCAGGTTCCTCTTCTCTCAGAGCCCACAGGAGTCCATCCTCAAGACCTGTATGGGCCTCCAGGCCACAGGCAACAGCCTAGACTGGCCAAGCTCCAGGTGTCCCTGGCTCTGGCTCCCTGTTTATCTCTTCCCCTGATTGTGGTTTGGGGTCCTCTCCTAAGCTTGCTGATGCTTCAGCTTCAGCGGGAGGCTCCTGGAATTTGGTGTGATACTCCCAACTCTGACCTACAGCTACACTTTTCATAGGACCCAGGAGAACTGGGAGGGCCTGCTGAAATGCTGAGAGGTAGAGAACATTTCCCAGATCTGCAATTAACTTCAACAGCTTCCACAAATGCTTGTTGAACACCTGCTATGTGCCAATGCCCATTTTCCTAATACACTTTTCTTTAAAATTCCATTCAAGAATAAAATTCTTAGTCTCTGTTTTTATAGATGAAAATGTGAGGCTAAAGTCGGGGATGGGAAGTGGTAGAGTCTGGACCGAAGCCCAGATCTGCTTCTTTGGGGTTGAAGCTAGGACTGCTTTTTTCCCAGGGTAATCAATACCCTTAGAAGAGAAATACCCAGTGGCAGCATCTGTCCTGAAAAAGTTGGTAATTCAGTTTGGGAAGATGGGGCAGGAAGCAGAAGGTTCAGGACTCACCCAGGGACTCACGCATGGCATCCTGAGACCCAACCAGCCACTCCACTCCTCCCAGACAGGAGTAAGGGAGCACCGGATGCTCCCAGCGGGGTGATGGGCAGCTTTCCCTGCACATTCTAACCCTCTCTTTTTGGATTGTCTCCCTAGGACCTAATTTTGTCTTCAACTTGTATCAAATCCGGTGAGTAGATTCAGGGCAGGTCTAGGTAGGGTGGGAGTGGGGAGTTAATGTGCTTGAGAAAGGATCAGTTAGGAAACGAAAGCTTCCTGCTTCCCTTCCCTGTCTCCTCCCCTTCCCCTAAGCAAACAAGAGAAACGGAAGGAGGCAGGGTCCATTTAGAATGTTTAGAAAGTGAATAAAAGCTTTGTTCATGGATAAGATCATGTAAGACCCTGATGACAGTGATTCTCTTAACATTCATTCATTCATCATCTACTCATCATCTATTCAGGAAGGATCTATCATGGCAGGCATTGTGGTATTAGTTTCTAAGGGTACAAAGATAGCTAAGCATAGTCTCTGCCCCCAGGCATTTCACTGTCTAGGTCTAATTACAAATAATGTAATCTCAAGCATAGTATAGTGTTGAAAGAGAGGAGCAAATGAAGACAGTCAGGGATTCAGGGAACCCTGAGAGTCAGGGAACTTCAGAGAGTCAGAAAATCCTCTTGGGATAAGTCATCTTCTCCTCTCTGCCACAGGGCAGGCTTGCTCCTCAACTGTTTCTGAGAGATGGGGTAGCTTCTATTCTGGAAGGCAAGTCAGCAAGTCAGTGAGTCACTGCCAGGAACTTCTTCCCGTGTTCTGGTTCAGAAAGAGGCTAGGTTCTAGTCAAGCCCCAGTAACTTGACTGCATATTCTTTCTCAGGAACTCAAAGGAGCTGGAGATGGGTCCACCCTTTACCATCAGTGGCCACATCAGCAGTCCAGATGGTGGCTACATGAGATTCTCCAATAGGCTAGTCTGATGTGGGGGCAGCATCCAGCTTTCTGGAGCCCACAAGAGGTGAGTGGAAGGTTGGTGAGCTCCCGAGTGATGTCCCAGTAAAGTTTTCAGACAGCCGGGCCTCTGAGCCTAGCACCAAGGTCTGCTTGGAACCCAAAGCGATAATTTGATTCACCCCATACCTTCTTGGGGGTGGTTGCTGTAGGAGATGATCTCAGAAATGAAAGCTTGGGGTCATGCTATCCCCACCTCCTGCCAGCACTGGGCTGCTTCTGTGGCACTTGTCCATCTAATCCATGCCCTGCCTTTCTTTCCTGGGGAGGTTCTATTTCTAATCAGACAGTCCCTCTAAAGTAGAACTTTACATCTCAGCCTTTTGCTCTGAGATTAAGGTCCCAGATGGCTACCCTGTCCAAGAAGCATCACTCCAGATGTTCATTTCTGAAGTTTCTAAGCCCAGGAACCATGGACCAGCTTCATGGACGGCTGATTCTTTGGTCATACCTTCCTTCCCACTGCCTTCAAGCTCATCGCTTCTCCACACCCCAGTTGCTTCTTATCAATCCAAATGTTTACTCTCTCCAGAAGCCCCCTGTGGGCCCTCAGTTTCTCTCTCATCTGTTCCCCATGGACCAGCACATTCAACTTCTCCAGGCGTTCCTCCCTCTGCCACTTTCTTCTTGCTCAGGAGAAGCTGGGGCAGATATGACAATATAAAGGAATCCTTGCCAAGCCTCATCTCTTTGTCAGCCTCCCTTTTCTTTATCTACAGGAGGAGGTTCCTGGATCAGCATCTGCACCTCCCGGGCTTCCCCAGGCTGCCTTATCTTCCTTGGTCTTTGTGGACGACGACATCTTCTCTGGGCATACCACCCTCCTGTGGCATGAGAGGTCCAGGAGAGTCAGGACCCTGGGGACAGAGTAGCAATGGCTTTCTCACAGAAGTAAAAGAGGCAGCCATTCCCTAGGGAGGAAGGACTGGTCCCCAGGAGGTCCCTGAGCCTGTGTGGGGAGTTCTATGCATCCTGGAAAGCAAAGTCCTTCCCAACTCAGCCCAGTGTGGGCAGGGCCTGGAGACTTCAGAGGGGAGCTCTACCTGGGGTGCTCCAACCACTTCCTTTTGCAGGGCTGACACCGGGGAAAACTGGTCCTATCTTCAATAGGCAAAGTGATGTGGGAATAGAGGTGATTCAGGACACTATCCACCACCTGGTTCTGTTTTCCTTGCTGCTGACTGGCCTCAGTGCCACCAAGACAATTTTGACGGCAGTGCTGGGAGCAGTCTAGAACATGTTCTTGTTTTCAGCCTCTGGCAATGGGGCAAGCATGGGGTGGGAGAGCTCTGACTCCTGGTGTTCTGCATTTCCTTTGCAAGGCCTGCCCTGAGATGGGGAAGTTAGACCAGAAATGGCAGAGTGGGGGAGAGGAACCCAGGCCAGACATAAAAAACCAGAGAATGCACGAGGGAAGTCAAGACCCAAGTGCAGCTTGGTGGACAGCAGAACAGTGTGCCTTGTGAGTCACCACTTCCTCCGTCTCTGCCCTGCCGGACCTGAGATTGAGCCTGCCCTGGGGTGCCATCTTAATAGGTTGTTTCCTAATGCGGCGTTGCTTAATCCAGGGAAACTGAGTTCCTGGGGCAGCTGTGAACGCAGCAGGCCTGCCGCTGCTGCACCTGCAGTTAGAGCTTCCGGCCACAGCCTCCCTGCTGATGTCCCACCAAAAGGGCCAACAAGGTGCAGAAGCCCAGGACAGGGATAGGCGAGGAGGAGAAAAGTCATAATATTTGTCTTCCTATCCTCTCTTTCCTGTTCTTGCTTTGGGTCACAGCAGATTGTATAGGAAGGGGGAAAGGAGAGGTGACTTACCAGCTACCATTCCCTTGCTCCTTATCAGGGTCTGGGGGCCGTTCTCCCAGTGTGGCCAGGCTCAGACTTAATAAACTGGTCTCTGGAGTTGGAGGTCTTCATCTGAGCCCCAACTCTTCTGTCCCTGAGTGAGTGGGGATGAGGAAGAGCCCCACTGGGTTTGGATCCCTCCATTCCTTGAAGGCCCAGTGGGAGAGGAAGGGTGAGGAGGGAGGGGTTGACTTTGGTACCCTGCTTTGGGTTTCAGTTCTGAGGGCTGGGTCCCATTCCTTAATCCATGGGGTATCCAACTTCAACAAAATCTCAACTATGCCCTGCTCAGCACGGATCCTGAGTCTGCAGCCCATGCAGGGCTGTTCTAGGCCCCAGGAAATGCTCAGGACTCAGCAACCATGGGGAAACATGGAAGGATCCAGGCTGGCACAGAGCCCGGGTGGTCCTGGCCCTGGGGTTGGTGACTTCAGGTAAAGAGACAGGGACAGCTGCTGCGGGCTGGGAGAATGGAGGGTATTTCCCATCCTTGGAGGCGGAACTGAGACTGGGCTGCTTCCTCTTTTAGGGCCCTCTGACGTGTTCCCTGTCCCCTCTGCCTTCCCCTCATTGTCCTGACTTCCACAGTCCTACTGCCTTTCTTTACCCTTGGGACCTAGACCCCACCCTAGGCTTTTACAGGTTTCTACTGAGGGCCTCCTTCAGCTCATTCTGAAATGATTAGGGAACAGATGCCCAGAAATCTGGCTATAGGTCTGGCTGGGCTGGGCACTGGCTAGGCACTCAGACCCATGGCCGTGCCAGGCCTCCCCAGAACCTCCTTCTTCTAGTTATGCCACTGGCCCCAAGGGCCAGGACATAGTCCTGAGAGCCAGCAGTGCTATGGGCTGGCCATTTCTAGTCTGCCACCCTGTCCTCTTTGGTGCCTTTGCCAGGGCTCTTCTCCTGCCTGGCATGCCTTTATCCCCCGCCCCCACCCACCCACTCAACCACGTTTAGTCTCCATGGTTGGCTCAAGCCCATCTTTCCTATGGTTTCCCTCGGGCCTCCACACTTGAGGCCACTCGTGTTGACCCTGACTGTAGATCACCATGTCTCCTCCATTTGTACTGTTCTGCACCTGGGCTGAGCTATTTGTAGGCAGGATTATGTCCCACAGGTTTGTAGTAATTAAACATGGAGCACAGAAGAGGAGCTCAACATATGCTTGCTGAGCAGAGAAGAAACACCCATGGCGGCCACAGGAAGCTGCCCTGTCCAGGAGAAAAACGCCCAGTGATCTGAGGAGGAGCAGAACTGCGTGTACACTATGTGGTCTGCAGAGCACAGTGTCTTTATGCTCGTTGCTGCATCTTGAATCTTGGGACAACCGTTTGACATGGGGACTATTCTTGGCCCCGTTTTACATGTGGGGAGACTGGGGATCAGAGGGATGGCATGCTTTGCCTAAGACTGCACAGATGGCCACTGGCCATGCACTGGAGCACAGATGCAGCCTGACTGCAGGGTGTAAAGGGATCAGCTCTGAACACTGTAGAACCGGGTCTGGTCTGGACCTGCCCTGTCATGCTGCGTGGCCATGGGCTAGTCACTCTACCACTCTGGGCATTTACTTTAGCATCTGGAAATCAAAGGTCTGGACTATTTCTCTAGGGCACCTCTCTCTTACCTAAAGGAGAAAAAGAGTTTTATCTTTTTTTTTTTTTAACTCTGTACTCTAGCATTTAGTAGGTGTTCTATAAACAAAAGATGCAAGCACAAAGTGTAGTTATAACTGTGCAACTCAGGAAGTGGCAGTTGAAAGGTACTGATTGCTATGGTTTCTTTAGACCCCAATGGTCTAGGGTCCTAGGTATTACTCAGCATTTCATTGGCCTTGGATTTATCTGCCCAGCATCCAAGACTGGACCACTGCCAACCAAACCCTTCTTTACCAGGAAGACAAAACATTCAAGTTTGCTGGACTCGTATTTAGTGCAGGGCAGGCTTTATCTGCACAGCCTCACTTTACCCTCACAGGTGAGGGAACAGAGGCTCAGGGTCTGGTGAAGTGATTTGCTTAAGGCCAGGCAAGAATGTAGTTTCTTTATAATCCTTTGTTACCCACTTTTATCTGGCCTCTGTCCCTGTTAGTGACTTCTCTGAGCTCCCAGGCCCCCATGGAAGCAGACTTCCCCCTCTGTCACTAATTTCTTTTCTGGATCCCCTAGTGGGGTGAGTGGGGCTTCTCAGAAATTTGGGCTTCCCATGCCCTGTCCTCAGCTCTGAGTTTCTCACTGACCTATTCCTCATTCTTCCTCTTTTTTGTACTCCCTTGGCTTCCAAATCATCAAATTTGGCCCGTTCTTCATGCCAGCTTCTCCAGGGTGCCCTCTTTAAGACCTGTGAATCTTGCTGTCTTCTGACTATTAATTACAAATACTCTCTGGCTCCCCTAGCTTAATTACTGATGGTCCCCTTGTATTCATTCTGTTATGAGAGAAACTCCTAGAAACTCAGCTTGTCTTGTTGACTCAGTAAAGAATTACAGAACAGCAAGCCTCTTACTGTGCAAGCAAAGTTTATTAGTACTAAGTTCTAATGGGAAAGCAAAAACAAGAGTGGCAAAAGCAGGGCTGCAAGAGCAGGGTGACCAGAGGTCAGGTGGCCAGGGGTCCCTTGTGTGGCAAGAGAGCAAGGGAGGGAGTCCTTTGTTCTGAGGACTCATATAGTTGGCAGGATAGGGGTGAAGAAGTTTACATATTGATTGACATGTGAAGGTGGTGCCAGCTTCCCCTGGGGAGATGTGACTACCCAAACGTGGGTGTGCGTGGGGGTCTGGTAGCCCAAATCCTTCTCTTGCTCCAGACCTCATTTGTTCATTTTGCATACGTGATAGGAGGAAGGCAACTAACCAAAGTTGCTTTATGGGCTTTTTCTTTGGGCACTGTGTACCCTCCCCCTTCCCCTCTTCCAGGCCTTGGAATGAATATACTGTCTCAAGGTTTTCCTTTCCCCAGATAGTGGAGATGACACAGACTTTCAAGGGCTCCCCTCCTCCTGCACTATCATAGTTTTGCTGGTGTTGTTCGCAATGCCTGGCAGTCTTATCTAACCCGGCCCGGGACGACTGGGTCAACGGGTGAGACATGTCTTCCTTTGCTTTTAGCCTCCGTATTAAGTTCTTTGTGAGATTGCAATGGTGAGGACCCTGCTTTTATTGCCTCTCTGGCTGCTCATTCCTAGCTGCTATATAACAATTCATTCATGTAACTTCCATAATATGCTAAGCATTCATAGGGGAATCCAGTCTCTTTTGAGGTTAACTTTGCTCTCTTCTTGCTACTTCTTGCAGGCAAAAATCAGGTCACACACCTTTTCTGAGTTCTCTATAGTGCCTGGCATGGCTGTGGCCATAGCCAGGAACTTTTCAAGGAATCGATGTTGAAGGATTCCTCAGTTTCTTTATGGAATCTTGGGCTTTGCTCCATCCCTGGTCCAATCCTGGTTGCTCTGGAAACCAAAGCTATTGATTTCTCTTTTCATCCTCAGTCATGTTCAATCTGGCGCCAATCCTGGGCACAGCTCTGGAGGCAGAACATGCACAGTGACTTTTCCTATTTGAGGCATAACCTAAGGGATGGTCAAAAACAGAAGGAGGCCGGGCGAGTGGGAGGCTCTGCTCCTTGGTAGGTTCTCATGTAGTTGCAATGACCTTGCTCTTTGCCAGTGGCTGTGGAGGGCCTAGCACCTATGATGCCCCTCTTTCTGCCCCAGGGATCTGAGAACCAAAGTAGGAGCTGACGGGAGTATTGTTAGTATATTTTTAAAACTGCGTAGTGATCAAAAAACAGTGATAGTTAAGAAGATCTGGTACAAAACAGGAAGCCGGTGGCCTGGTGAATTCTCGCACTTGGGGACCAGAAGTGAAAATGTTCTGCCTGCCCAGAGTAGCAGCAGGCCAACAAAACAACAGGTGGGCCAGCACGGCCGGCCAAGGCTTTGCTGGACTCCCCGAGTCCTGGATCTTCACTTGCAGAGTCATGGGGTTGTCTCCTTTCCCCAAAGCCTGGGGTGAAGTCCCTCATATACAAGCAGGGAGCCACTGGGAGGGAGACATGTGGAAAATATCAGAAGCCACATCTTCCGTTTTAGACCAAATAGCTGGTGGGCCCCAGATGCCTTGTTCGTATAAGGCTGCTGTTGGATGGGAGGACTCTGAGGTCCCCTCCAGCTATGAGGCCACTCAGAGCATGGGTGATTTCAGTTCCACAGTGCCAGGGGATGGGGGTGGGGAGAGGCGGGCAGAGACACTTCTGTGTGTGTGCTGCAGAGGCGAGGCAAGGAGGAGCACTATTGCTCACCGTGTTCCCGGAGCACCTGCTCACGGCAGGTGCTCGGCGCATGTTTGCTGAAGGAGTGAATGGCTGCATGTTGAATATTTTCACGGTCCCTTGTCTTGCCTCCTGACCACATCCCCTTACTTTAGGCTTCCTGTTTGGTCTGTAGCCCTGAGTTCCTATAACACCTAAGAGCTATCGGATGAAAATAGCAAGGGAGGGGATAATCATGGTATAATATGACTAAGCTTAAATGACAACCCTGAAAATTAAATTCAAAATTAAATTTATGTACAGCCTGCTTTCTTTTCAGATTAGTCTAATCTCTCTCAAGTATCCATTCACCTTCAGCCTGCCATTGCCTTCTCATGTGTAGATATTAAACTCCCTCAACTTCTTTACAGTCTTTTCTTCGTGAGGAAGTCCATTCTCTTATGCATTCATTTATCCATCAAAGATTTATTAAGCAACATATACTGTGTGTTCAACATTGATTGGGTGTGAAGGATACAGAGATAAATTGAGAAAAGTCTCTGTTCTCTGAGCATTCACAGAGAATTGAATACTGAACATAGTAGCTTCAATGGCAGCAATATGCCCAGGGCATTAAGAGAGAAATCAGATTGAAGATCACTCTCCCTATTTGCTAGGTGGGAAGACTGAGACTGAGAGCTAACACACAGACTTCTGTTGAAACAAAATGATACAGATGGTGACTGAGCTGGGCGAGCCTAGACCCAGCGTCCTGAGGTGCAGTCCAGCCCAGCGTTCTTTCTGCTCCTTGGATCTGTTGCCTCTTCCTGCGTGCTCCTGAGGCAGCTCCAGACCAACACACCTGCCACGGAAGCCCATCCAGCCTGAGTGGGCTGGCAGAAGCCCAGTCTGTGTGCGTGTCCTGCTTTCCTCCCTCCAGCGCCTCGTGCGGCACAGCGCTCGTTTTACTGCACGTGTCATCCCTTTGCCCCGCGTTTGAACTGTGGGCTTGAGTCTTATCGTCTCTCAGTTTTGGGGAGAGTTTCCCAACCCCACTTAGTAGGATTTAACAAATCACAGATTTTACTCCTTTCAATTCAGTCCAGCAAATTTGTATTTAACATCTCAGCTGGCCTGAGTCACCTTCTCTGCACCTTGTGAACTCCGGTGCACATCTCTGTCATGACACATGCAGCAGATGCTTCTCACGCCCTGCCTCACAGCCCTGGCCCCACCTCTCATTCCAGCCAGTTCCAAGCGGGCTTCGTGCTGACCAGTCTCGTCTCCAGTGCCCACTGCACATCTCTTGCTCTCTGCCCTGCCTCCTCCTGCGCACCAGCGGCCTGAGAGTGCAGGGGAGTCAGCACTCACAGGAGAAGTCCCAGCCAACAGGATTCAGGATCTGACGGGCTGCAAGAGACCTGTGTATGCTTCAACAAACATTCTGACAGGATCAAGGACCGGTTTTGGTTCTTCCTTCTCTCCTGGTACCCTCACTCACTCTCCCTCCCTGTAATTACCTCCCAAATAAAGTACCTGCCCACAAGTCTTTGAGTCAGTTTCTGCTTCTGGAGGAGCAATCTAGGCCAAAACAGCACTCATCACCTTCCATTGTAAGCCTATCTTTATTCATTTATTTACTTGCTCACTCATTCATTTGTTCAAAAAGTACAAACTGAGTGTCTACACTCTAGGTTGTGGGAATGCAGGAGTGAAGAGAGAGAAAGTCCCTGCTTTTAGAGACCTTATATTTTATTGGGACAGACAAACCATGAGCAAGTAAACACATAAATAGATCATATAATTTTCAGATAATGGTAAGTGCTCTGAAGGAAAAAAGCTAGATCTAGAGAGGGATGGAACTGAGATGGGGAGGGTGCTTGGGTACGGTGATTGGCAGAGACCTCTCCAAGGAGGCTCTTTTTGAAAAAACACACAAAATGAGGAAGGAATTCAGAAGAAGACCTAGGAAGAACAAGGGCAATGACCTGAGGCAGCAATGAGCTTGAAACAAAGTGGGCAAGAGGAGAGTGCAGGAGGCATGTCGGAGGGTCTGGCAGATACCAACTCATTTGGATTTTACATTGTATTTGGACCAGGAGCAAAGGGGGAGGGGGGAGGGCTTTCGCCCTGGATGGTGTGGCTCAGTGGGTTGAACGCCTGCTTGTGAACTGAAAGGTCACCAGTTTGATTCTTGTTAGGAATCCTGCCTCAGTTGTGGGCTGGGCCCCCAGTTGGGGGTGTGCAAGAGGCAGCCGATCAATGTTTCTCTGGCACATCCATGTTTCTCTCCCCCCTTTCTCCCTCCCTTCCCCTCTCTCTAAAAAGATTAATTAAAAATCTTTTTTAAAAAATGAGGGCCTTTCAGCAGAGGAATAATATGACATGAGATAATAGAGATCACACCAGCTACTGTCATAGACTAAGTATACTGTATAAATCACATCCTCTTAGACTAAGGGAGCAAAGTGGAAACAGAAGGACAGTAAGGGGATGAACAGTGGTCCAGGTGAGGCATGATAATGGGTCGGACTGAAATGATAGTGTGGAGGTGGTGACAAGTGGTTGGATTCACCATGTATTTGGAAGGTAGAGCTGGTAGGACCTACCTAGTGGATCAGATGTGGGGTGTGGGGGGATGACTCCTGGAGTTGACTGTGGCACCATTATTCAGGAGGGGAAGCCTGGGGAACAAGTGAGTGTGTGGCAAGCAAGACATTATAATTTTGAGATGCATGGAAGACATCCAAATGCGGAAGTGGGGAGTTTAATGGAACAAGCAGTGAATCATCGAATTATTCTCTGAAAGAGTGATTCTCAAACCTGAGTGTGTATGAGGATTACCTGCAACTTGATCGCCTGTAACTTGTTTATTAAGCAGGCCCCTGAGAACTAACAGTCAGAACTTCTGAGCCTAGGGGAGAAGCTTAGGAAGAAAAGGACCCTAGGTGATTCTGAGGCAGGTGATACTTTGAGGAACTGCCCTGGGGGCATAGGTAGATGAGAGTGTGAGGAAGTGGAGGGCAAGAAATATTGCCAAGATTGGAGTGACCAGGTGGCAGGATCCTGAAGGATATTTCTGTTATTTCTAGTGCCATTATGAGGCCTTAACCTCCATTAACCCCTCTTTCCCTGTGCAGGTAGGTGTATACAGGTGTGGCAGGAATTTGCCCATTATGTACCAGTCTGTACCAGGCACTCATACCTGTGCCAACTCCAGAGCTTACCACCTCTACAGATAAATTGATTTATTGAAAACCCTCAGGTGAAGTCTTGTGATAGGCCACAATGTTCTAAGGGACAACACAGTGTCAGCGAGGATCCTAGCTGGTGTCTGCAAGACAGGCGCCACGCATAAGCATGGCTCCTGTCACTCAGAGAGCAAAGGCATGGGAGCCTGCTTTTCCTCCAGGCAGAGCTCATCAGGTGAGTGTTCTTACCGCATATTGACTGCTGGGGGGACTTGGTGGTCTTCTCCCAGTATCCTTATCTCCACACCCAAGCTGTGGGATCACCCATGAGCTGAGTCATAGCACATAAGTTTTCACATCTGAATTCCCTACTCTAAACCCTAATTTGATGATATTAGGAGGTGGGGCCTTTGAGAAATGACCAGGGTAAGATGAGGTCATGAGGGTGGGCCCCCAGGATGGGATTTGTGCCTTTATAAGATGAGAAAGACCAACGGTCCCCCTCTTTTGTGCTCATGGATGCTCACGCATGTGCTTTCTCCCTCTCCTTCTTCCGTCTTTCTTAAATCCCTCCGTCTGCCATGTGAGGACAAAGGGAGAAGGGGGTCATCTGCAAACCAGGAAGAGAGTCCTCACCAAGAACTGAATCATTTATTGATAATTGTGAGTTTGTTGTCATTTTACTGTTCATATTTTTTATCTTCTTTTTCTTGGATAAGTCCCTTTAACATTTCATAGAATAAGGGCTGGGTGATGATGAACTCCTTTAAGTTGACCTTATCTGGGAAGCACTTTATCTGCCCTTCCATTCTACATGAGAGCTTTGCTGGATAGAGTCATCTTGGATGTAGGTCCTTGCCTTTCATGACTTTGAATACTTCTTTCCAGCTCCTTCTTGCCTGCAAGGTTTCTTTTGAGAAGTCAGCTGATAGTCTTATGGGCACTCCTTTGTAGGTACAAATGAACCTTAAAAAAAAAAGAAAAACAATGAAAACAAAACTAAGCAAATAACTAGAACAGGAACAGAATCAGAGAAATGGACATCACATGGAGGGTTTTCAGTGGGGAGGGGGAGAGGGAGAACAGGGGGTGGAATGTACAGGGAATAAGAAGCATAATTGGTAGGCATAAAATAGGTGGGGAAAGATAAAAAATGGTATAGGAAACAGAACTCAAAGAACTTATATGTACAACCCATGAACATGAACTAAGGAGGGGAAGCTGGAGGGTTGGGGAGTACAGGGTGGAGGGGGGATAAGGGAGGAAAATTGGGAAAACTGTAATAGCATAATCAATAAAATACACTTTAAAAAAAAAAGAACTGAATCATTTAGCACTACCCAGCCTCCAGAACTGTGAGAAATAAGTGTGTGTTGTTTAAGTTTGTCAATATGGCAGCCCAAACTGATTAAGACAGCCTTCCACTCAGTTTCTGTGCTGTCAAAAACCAAAATTCAATGAGTAAATGTAAAGATCTAGACTTCCAGCCAAGATGGAGGCATAGGTAGACATAGGTAGACACACTGTGCCTCCTCGCACAACCAAAAGAAGGACAACAACAAATTTAAAAACAAAAAACAACCAGAACTGACAGAAAATCAAACTATATGGAAGTCCAACAACCAAGGAGTTAAAGAAACATTCATCCAGACCGGTAGGGGGGGCGGAGACGGGCAGCAGGGCAGAGAGGACTCATGGCAAGATGGCAGCTGGAGGACCGGGGTGGGCAAGGCAGTGGCTGGTGGACCCGGCAGTCCCACATTTGCATGCAGATAAACTGTGAGGAACAACTGGGGAGTGAGACAGACTGTGCAACCCAGGGCTCCATCCCAGGGAAATAAAGCCTCAAAGCTCTGTCTCAAAACACCTGTGGGGGTTGAGGCAGCAGTGGGAGAAACTCCCAGCCTTACAGGAGAGTTTGTTGGAGAGACCAACAGGGTCCTAGAATGTACACAAACCCACTCACCTGGGAATCAGCACCAAAGGGCCCAATTTGATTGTGGGTAGTGGGGGAAGTGACTAAAAACCAGCAGAGAGTGGAGCAAGGGGCACGGTTCCCTCTTGGGTCCCTCCCCCACATACAGCATCACAATGCAGATCACAAAAAAAATGGCCCAAATGAAAGAACAGATCAAAGCTCCAGAAAAAATACAACTAAGCAACGAAGAGATAGCCAACCTATCAGATGCAGAGTTCAAAACACTGGTATAGGATGCTCACAGAATTGGTTGAATATGGTCACAAATTAGATGAAAAAATGAAGGCTATGCTAAGTGAAATAAAGCAAAATGTATAGGGAACCAACAGTGACAAGAAGGAAACAGGGACTCAAATCAATGGTGTGGACCAGAAGGAAGAAAAAAAATATTCAACCAGAAAGGAATGAAGAAACAAGAATTTTTTAAAAAAATGAGAGGCTTGGGAACCTCCGTGACATCTGTAAATGTCCCAACATCCGAGTCATGGAGGTGCCAGAAGGAGAGGAGGAAGACCAAGGAATCAAACACTTATTTGAACAAATAATAAGGGAGAACTTCCCCAATCTGGCAAAGGAAATAGACTTTTAGGAAGTCCAGGAAGCTCAGAGAGTCCCAAAGTTGGACCCAAAGAGGAACCCACCAAGGCACATCATAATTACATTACCCAAGATGAAAAATAAGGAGAGGATCTTACAAGCAGCAAGAGAAAAGGAGACAGTTACCTACAAAGGAATTCCCATAAGACTGTCAGCTGATTTCTCAAAAGAAACCTTGCAGGCAAGAAGGGGCTGGAGGGAAGTATTCCAAGTCATGAAAGGCAAGGACCTACGCACAAGATGACTCTATCCAGCAAAGCTTTCATTTAGGATGGAAGGGCAGATAAAGTGCTTCCCAGATAAGGTCAACTTAAAGGAGTTCATCATCACCAAGCCCTTATTATATGAAATGTTAAAGGGACTTATCTAAGAAAAAGAAGATGATCAAAAATATGAACAGTAAAGTGACAACAAACTCACAGTTATTAACAACTGAACCTAAAACAAAAACAAAAACTAAGCACACAACTAGAACAGGAAAAGAATCACAGAAATGGAGATCACATGGAGGGTTATCAGCAGGGGAATGGGTGGGGAGAGAGGGGGAAAAGGTACAGAGAATAAGTAGCATAAATGGTAGGTAGAAGATAGACAGGGGGAGGTTAAGAATAGTATAGGAAATGTAGAAGTCAAAGAACTTATATGTATGACCCATGGACATGAACTAAAGGGTGGGAGGGGGTGTGCAGGGTGGAGGGGAATAAAGGGGGAGGGAGTGGGATACTGTAATAGCATAATCAATAAAATATATTTCACTAAAAAAAGAAATAAAATTAAAAAAAAAACAAACCAAAACTCCCAACATACAAAAGTCCTGGATTGGATGGTTTCCCAGGTGGATTTTACCAAGCATTCAAATAAAAGCTAACACATATCCTTCTCAAATTATTCTAAAAAATTCAAGAGAAGGGAAGACTCCTAATATTATTTTACAAGGTTTACATTATCCTAATGCTTATCCTTCCAGAACCAGATAAAAAACATGACAAAGAGAGAAAATTATAGGCCAATATTCGTGATCAATGTAGATGCTAAAATTCTCAACAAAATATTAGCAAACTAGATCCAGCAATACATTAAAAAGGTCATAGACCATGATCAAACCTACACTTTATGGTTGCATAATATTTTATAAAGGAAGCAAGAACATACAATACGGTAAAAATAGTCTATTCAATAAAAGGTGTTGAGGAAATTGGATAGATACATGCAAAAAATGAAACTAGACTACCTTTTTACACCATACACAAGAAGAAATTCAAAATGAATTAAAAACTTAAAGGTAACAGTCAAAGACAATAAAACATCCTAGAAGAAAATATAGTCAGAAAGAAATATCTAATCGGCTTTGAGTGACTCATGAATCAGGCAGCATCCCATTTAGCAATTGGTTTTTATGAAAGAAGGGGAGGGCAAGGGAGATGTTAACAAAAGAAAAGGATTATATTTTAGGCCAGAAAATAGCAAGGATTTTTGTCATACAGGTTGCCTCTTCATTCCATGGGGTTGGAGAGGGCCCATGTGAGAGATTACATTGCTGCTGTTGGCCAGAAGATTCCCTACTGTTTCGGGAAAGGTCGAAAGAGCAACTAGGTCTGGGTTTGATGTCGCAGGCTTTAGTGCAGGGTGCCATTGGGTGCCCATGGTTTTCTCTTTAACACTGCCTCCTGCCTTCACCCCTTGTGTGAAACTCTAGTTTCTTTCATGGAAATCATCATTGATTACAGTAATACATTTGCCGGTCTGTTTATTAGCTTGATGTTTATCTTCATAACCAGATGGTGCCCTCTATGAATCTGTTTCTCTTTTGCTCACCAATCTGGACCCAGAGCTGTGCACCAAGTCTGGCATACACTAGGTGCTTAATCATGTTTCTTGACAAAATGAAATGCTATGAGAAATGCCTTCAACCAGGTCTCTCGGCATTCTCCTTGTCCTTCTGACTCATGCCAAGTTTACCCTTTAAAAAATATTTATTTTTAGAGAGAGGGGAAGGGAGGAAGAAAGAGAGGGAGAGAAACATCAATGTGTGGTTGCCTCCCACGTGCCCCTCACTGGGGACCTGGCCTGTAACCCAGGCACGTGCCCTGACTGGGAATCGAACAGATGATCATGTGGTTTATAGGCCGGTGCGCAATCCACTGAGCCATGTCAGCCAGGGCCCAAGTTCGCCTTTTAAAACACTAATTTCACCTGACCCCACTCTTCTTGGTCAGTGTTTATTGGGTCCCACCACCCTTTTTGAATGTTTATGGGAGCCAGGTGAAGTAAAGACCAAGCTTTTAGTGAGGAAAGTTGCTGTGGGATTTTAATAAAAACACATTTAATTCTAAATTGTGGATTTGTGTTAAAAGAAAGCCCCAGACTCATGACCGTGACAGGAAACAGATGAGTCATGCCTCCTACGACTCAGTGTCCTCTGGGTCGGGCTCGATACAATCAGCACTAACTGCGTGAACCTGCCTGGTTCCCTCACCAGGGTGCTGCCCGAGGCAGGCACAGCCCATGGCGCCCTCCTCTCTGCTGCTCACATGTGGGGCTCGCAGCACCTCCAGGCAGGGCAGCGTGGGCTCCGTGAGGTGAGCCGCCATTCCCAGAGACTGTGTGTTCTGTGTTAGTGTGTGCACTGGGGGTGGGTGGGGAGGGACAGACATCTTCTGGGGAAGACTCTGACTATAGCAATTTACAAAGTTCGGAAAACACAATTCAATAGAATTTCCTCTTCAGTCAACGCTGGTCCATTTCCCCTCTCTCCTTACTAAGAGGAAGTTCCGTTAGCTCAGAAAAGCACAGCATCACGCATTCCTCAGCCTGGAAAAGCCCCTGCGGGAGGTCACTCAGTTTAATGATCAGTGGGGCCTTCTCTTGGGGACTTCAATCCAAATTCCTGAGAAGCCTAGAAGTGTCTCACTGCCTGCTGTTTGGAAGAACTCTCAGTTTCTCCGGCCGCCAGGGCTGTGCTGGGCAGTCTGAGAGCAGCTGGAAAGTGGAGGAGACCTGGCACAAACTGCCTCACGCTACCAGAGGGGAGCAGGCGTGCCCTGCAGCCAGAGCTCATGGCTGCGGCCACCCCTGCCCCTCCAGCTGCACTGCTTTCCCTGAACTGATGCCTCCTTCTCAGTCTTTATACCTTGGCCAGCCTTCATCCAACCTACCTCACAGGCTTTTTCCTTGGGGCAGAAGCCATCTCCAACACTCATTTCCAGGAGAAAGTGACCCACACCTCTTACCAATCTGGAGAGGAGGCCTCCAGGGCAAAAGTCTGAGTAGGTCCCAAATGGTGTGATATTAGTCAAGTTCTCTGAAGGTGAGAGGTCAGCCCTTCCCCACAACTTGTTATTTCCTTAGAGTGGAAGGGGGAGAGGCATCGTTGGAGATGATTCAGGGGAAGAGACAAGATGGCCTCAGTCACCTCCTCAAGGATCTAGGCTGGGACAAAGAGCAAAGTGCACCAGAGACTCGGGCCACCAGCCCTGGGTTTGCTCCACCTTCTGGGCTGAGCACAGGGAGATTCAAACCCACACACCTGTGGCTTTTCGTGGAAGGAGCGGGCTTCAGAAGAGCACGCAGATCGCTTCCGCACTTAGAAGAAACAGCTGCAGACGCACCTCCAGGTCCATGGGAGCGGGAGGCAGGGCTCCAGGGAGGGCTGGGTTGCTGTCTTCCTGGGAGGTGGGGGCTTCCGGGGTCTCCTTTCCACATAGTCACAATTTACACTCAAAATGCTGTTACACTTTCCACCTTTTTCTTTCCATTTTATGAAAGAACCCCCTGCATACTTTCATTTACATGCATTTTCATAATCTTTCATTACATTACATACTTTTTACATTCCATTATTATAAAAGCTTTCACTACATATATTTTCATTATCTTTCATTTTCATTGGTTTCCAAGAAAACTTGTCCATTTCCCTCAGCTTTAAAAGTGAATGAGAGCTATTTATTCACATACTACCACCATGTGCCTGGCACAGCGTGAAACTCTTTACATACGACCTCATTTAAACTGAGCGACATTCCCGTGAGGAATTATTATTCCCGGTTAACAGATGATGAAACTGGAACTTAGAAAGGATCAGTAATTTGCCCAAGGTCATAGACAATAAATGTTGGCATGAGGACTCTGTACCTGAGTCTGTCTGAGTTGAGCCCGAGTCCTCAGTTCTTAGGGTGACATCGCACATTTTATTCATTATCACCCTCAATTATCGACAACATTATTCCTGCGCCAGGTACTATGTCATCAGAAATCAGACTGATTTCACATGATTCCTTTGGTCCTGACAATCTACTGGAATTAAAAACGCATCACTCATTTACAGAGCTTTGTGTTCAAGGCGCATTCACATGCACTTCGTCAGGGGACACTCACACCCCAGGGATGGAACAAGCCAGGAGTCGCTCTCTAGTTCTACAGATGAGAAAACAGGTGAGGACAAGTGACTTTCCCAAGGTCACACAGCTAGAAGCAGTGTAGTCTCTTGAAATACCCACAATTCTTTCAGTGTACTATGCTGCCTCTCCATAAATAAAATTAAATAAATAAATAACCCTTCCAAGGGAACCCTGAAGAATCTTCCCTCAAGTGTAAGTTTCCAGAGGGAGTTGTTACCAGGCTGGCATCTAGAGCTCGCTGGCAGAGTGGAGGGTTGTGGCTGGATTCCCTGGGCTAGAATGTCTGTTCTCAGAATGGCACAGAGAAATGCAGGGCATGGGAAGACTTAGGAGGGCATACCCCAGGCCTGTCACCCCTCGCGGCTCCTTGTCCATGGACTGTAAACCAGCTTTAAATTCATATTCCAAACTGACTGCGGGGAAGCGGGGCCCACACCTGCCCCTTGCAGGCTCGTGTCTACAGCTCTTTTGGGGCGATGCTGTGAACTCTGCTCCACCTGCTAGCCTCAGCATGCGAAGGAATCTGGCTCTGTGCAGACATGGGTTCCGTAGCGCAGTTCTTCCCAGCCCAGGTCAGACACAGGCGGAAGCTTCGCTAACATCCAGCACGGAGAGAACTTTATTTCACGGATGCGGTTACTGAAACCCTCTGAGAAGTGGATGGTCCAAGGTCACACAGCTGAGCACTGAGAGAGCAGGGTCGCAGCCCAGTGCCCTGTCCCGGGGGCCTGAGGATGGACGTCAGTAGCAAACACAAGTTTAGGTCCCAACCCTGACCCTGAGGCAGACACAGTTGTGCCCAGACCCAGGGGCTACCTGAAGGACTGAGTTTTGACCCACACAAACACACATGGGTTTCTGGCAGTGCTGGCAAATGATGGGGCAGCAAGACGGGGCCGAGTGGAGTGGCCGCTGCAAGCAAGCCCCTCAGGGGCTGCTGCTCTGTTGTCTGCATGTGGACATGAGGCAGTTCCTGGGGGATGGGTTCTGAGCCAGAAGCCCCCTTTTGGGTCTCAGTTCCTTTTATTTCCCCCTGTGGCTCCATTATGATAGCTAATTGACCAACTGGCTGACCAGTGCAGAACCACTGTGAGATCTTCCATGACAAGCTTCCTGCCTTGGGGGCCTGCTAGTGAGGGAGCTTCTCCACAGGACCCATTCCAGGCTGGTTGGTGGTCAGCTGACCCTCCCAGGGGTCAACTTGGTCATTGCTCCTTCCTTCTCCTCCTAGAAATGACCCCTGCTCTGAGGCCCTGAGGACTGCATCCTCCCAGCCTCCATCTCACTGGAGGACCTGATACATGGCTGGCATAAGGGGGGAGACCTGGGTCTGAGCTGGCTTCCCCCCGGTGGCTTCACCACAACTCCAGAAGCCCCATGATTCTACTGAGCAAATACTCCTCATTATATAGGAAGAGTCCTGAGGCGAGAGGAGGCCTCTGACTTGCCCTTCTCAGCTCTGCCGGAGTCGGCAAGGACCTGTCCATAGAACAGGCCACCCACACACTCTGTGCTGGTCAGCAAGATGGCCTCCTCCTGCCTGGCACCTCACCCGGCCCTGCTGGGCCCCACTGGGTTGGCAGAAAGGTGCCTAGACTGGCATCATGTTTCATTTCTGACCCTGGGGCCCTTCCTCCTAGTCCACGAAGGACATGGCGGAAATCAAAAGCAGCCCCTTAGTCTGAGTCACTCATTGGAATGCAGAGTGGCAATCAGTGGCAGGGTGACCAGGTCTGAGTCAACACTGCCCAGAAGACTGCCTGGGGCTACCACACAGTCCAGAGGGGCAAGACCGTGGGCAAAGCTCCAATCAGATGTTCCTAGGTCACCACAGCTGCTCAAGCCCAAGAGTGACCACTCCTCAGTTGGGTGGTTCCACTGTCCAGTTGGGGTCCGTGAGGGAGCGAGAGTCACTTCTGGGGGATCCTGTTTCACATAGCCCTTGGCCAGGGCTGGTGGAGGCCAGGCTTCCTCGGCATCCAGGCACATCCTGACTGGGGGGCCAAATCCATTTGTTGAGGAGGACTCTTCTTCCAAGCAGCCTTCCTTGGCTGCCTTCTCCTCTGTGCCTCGGGTCTGTTTTAGGTAGCCCTGAAATGCTACCACAGCTGGGTCTTCTTCCTCAGTGACCTCAGGTCCCAGGGGACTGACTTGGCCTAAGGCTGAGCCATCTTGTACATGCCCAGGCTGCCCTTCAGAGTTTGGTACAAGGCCAATGCCGCTGTCATCCTGGCCCTGGCTCCTACTCCTCACCTGTTGCCCCCAGCTGGGCACCGTGCCCAGCCTCGGGCTGGGCTCCTGCAAGCAGATCCCACTGTCTGTGCTGTGGCTGCTGCCACCGCTGCAGCTGTTCTCCGGATCCAAGGAGGCTCTCTTTCCCAGAGTTCCCCCGACCTCGGGGTGAGGTGCAGGGAGGAGGAACTGGGGCTCTTCAGTCTGCAAGGATGGCTTGGCACTGCCAAAGCCACTGTCTGTGCTGCCATGCAGCTCTGAGTTCCTCAGCTCTGGGGATACCTTGGAGAAGGCCTCCTCATCGATGGGATGGATGGTGTCTTGGGTCTCTGGGCTGGGAAGCTGACTGATAAGGTTGCAGGGAGTGGGCTTCTCAAAGACCTGGAGAGGAGAGAGCAGAGTGGGTAAGGCAGAGGGCCACCTGCAGGAACCCAGCCCAGTGTTGCTGGGGGAGGCCATGGGTCAGTCAAATGTGGGGCACTCCAGGAGGTGGTGCCCCAGAGGAAAGGGACTACAGAGCCTGGGGGACATTGCCACTTGTTCCTTTCATTGTGTTTCAGAATTTTTTCCTTCAGATGAAACTCTCAGTTCAGCTCAGAACTAGATACAGAAGAAGCCTGCATCCCTGGAGCCCAGACGGAATGGGAGTGGTGAGCCTTCTCAACGGCTCTGCTTTCGAACCTCAAAGCAGATGGGACCCACCTTGACCTAAAAGTAGATTTCAAATTCTTTTGACTATGACCCAAAATAAAAAATGTGTTGCACAATAACTTGCATGTACGTAGCCCATAAATATATCATGTATACAAATAACTAAAACCAGTTTCACCGAATACTCACCTCTACCTGTGTGCTGTGATCTATTGTACTGTACTGTATTCTCCACCCTATTCACTTCTGTTTTTAAAATGCATGACGTGAAACACCAAATTCATTTCTTCCTTCCCTGAGCTGTGGCACAAACACTGGGTGGCCACGGTGTGGGGACAAGCACAGAACGAGCAGCTGAGGACGATGTTCACTGAGGAGGACCCCAGGGAAGTCACTTAATGTGAGCTCTTCTGCCCCAGTGACAGCGGCGTTCTTTCTGCCCAGGAGCACATCAGTGCGGTGCTATCTCGGAGCCTTTGCACACGCTACTCTTTCTGTTTGGAATACTCTCTCAGCACTTTCTATGGTTGTGTCATTCAGGTCTCAGCTCAAATGTCACCTCCTCAGAGGGGCCCTCCTGGTCACCCAGACACTCTCACCACTCTGACTTAGTTTACTTCCACCCAGAACTTAGTTTCTCAAATTTTGTTTCCATTTTTTTTCATCCATCCCACACACCACCAACACGCACACACACACACACAGTTACTCCCTGCCCCCAAAAGAATACCAAACTCCTGGAGGGCAGCTGCTATCTAGTCTTGTTTGCCACTGTTCCCAAAGCTTAAACTGAGCTTTGTAGTAGGTATTCATAAGGTTTGTTGACTGATTTACTGACTCAGTATTGCACATCTGCCCTCATTCCCTTTGCGTGTGATGACTAATGCAACTCTTATTGGTTGAGTTCCTATTAACATTACATAGATGGTAATTAAAAATGTGTATTCTGAAGCCAGATGTCATGGGTTCAGATCCCAGCACTTCCTCTTAACAGCTGTGTCACTTTGGCCAAATTAATTTTCCCTCTCTGTGCTTTAGTCCCTCACCTCTAAAATGGAATAATGACAGTACTTGCATCCTCATGTTGCAGTTAATGCATGTAACATGCTTAGAATGATGCTTGGTAGATAAAAAGCACTCAAGAAATATTTAGTAAATTCAATTTCACTCTCCAATAATTCTCGAAAGAAGTGCTATTATCTCTACTTCCTAGAGGAGAAAATTAAACTTCAGAGAAGTTAAGTGATTTATGCAAAGTCACACAGCAGTAAAGAACAAACCTGGAATTTGTATGCAACTGTCCTGATCTGAAATCTCCACTTGTCCAATACTACTTCCCTTGATATATTGTTGAAAGATCAGATCACAAAGACTAATGAGTGAGAACAAGCTAAGGAATGTGAAAGTGCTCTGTTCACTACAAGTCATTCACCCAGTTAGAAATGACCATGGTCACTGATGTAGGAATTAGATTGTATTTGTCTTGAGGAGGAAGAAATTCCCAAGGACAACTCAATTCTGTGATCCAAATGTACAGCAGGAACAAGAAACCAGAGGTGACCTGTCATCTCTTTTGGTGTTTTTGGCTGCACCACATTTGCACTCTTTCTAGATGTTTTCCTGGTGCCTAACAATACCCCGCCCAGTGTGCCAGGACCGCCCTCCCGCCCCCTCTGCTCTCTAGTTACCCACCCTGACGGCCAGCCCTCTGGTGCACTCATCTCCATCCACGCCCCTCCCAGCCTGGGCCCTGCACACAGAATATGCTCGAAGTACTTGTCAAACAGGCCGACAAACACATCTGTGGGCCATGAATCTGCCTGGAGCACAGAGAAAGGACACACTTCCGCTAGACGTGGAGAAGCACTTTGTAAGTCCCAAAGGCTGTGGGAGCTACCTGGCCTCAGTCTCCGTGTCATATCTCTCTACCCGGGGTCCTGCAGCTAAGAAAGCAGTTTTTTTGCCTGGACAAAGACCCTAATTACACCAAGCAGTTCCACCCCTCTTCTCTCCCTGCCTCCCCACTTCCTGGTGTTCTTATTCAACATAATTTCACAGGGTCTCTGCCTTTGTCCTTGTTTTTCCCAAAGACCATGGCATCCCTCTGGACGGTCCCTTTCCAGCCATGAGCTGGTTGTGGGGGACCTGGCAGGCAACCTGAATTCCAGGCCAGAGAGAGGCTGAGGTTTGGAAATGTTGCTCGGTGCTGGAAGCTGAGCTTCTGAGGCTGGCTGACCATCAGTGCGGCACTTACAGCACTGTGCAGGGAGAGGAGACACTCAGGGAGGCTGACATCCAGCCTCCTTCACGAGCCCCTTCTCCGCAGCATCCAACCAGCCACTCTGAAGACAGCCCAGGTGCCAGCACTTTCAGCCCTTCGTCCTTCCTCTTCCAGAGCACTCTTCCAGCCCCTGGAGGTGGGAAAGACTGGGCTCCCTCCCAACCGTCCCTGCTGTGTGACCCTGTGCCTGTAACGATCTCTCTATGCCTCAGTTTCCTCACTTATAAAATGAGGCAGTAACGCACAGGGCCTGGTCCATGGCCAATTATTAGTTAAATAATAACAAAAGGACATGTGGGGGGTTGGGACTACGCAGTACGTATGTTATCTGGGACACTGGAAGGCAACATTCTTAGCACTGGGCTTTGTGGTCAAGTCTTCCCTCTCTCCTGACGGTGCTTGATAAAGCTGTTTCCTGAGAACATCCAGGCTGAGGGAAGGGACAGTCTGGAATTGGGCACCTGTCTTCTGAAGTCTTGCTGTGGCTGGGAAGGACAGGGCAGTGCCCTGAGACTCACCAGGACGGCAGGCAGTGTTCCCCTGCGCCGCATGTACAGCTGGAGGGCCAGGTGGTAGGCCAGGACTCCACAGAGCAGCAGGACAAAGGTGAAAAAGATGGTGAGATTGGTCACGGTGAAATCTGTAGGCCCAGAGAGATGCATTTGTGGTCAGGCACCATGGGACATGGAGGGGCAGTCCTTGGGGATCCCACAGCCATGCTTGGAAGCCACTCAGTGAGTGGCCCAGGAGATCCCCACTGCCCCAAGCTACTTCTAGACCACAACTCTGGACATGTCTGGGTTCTTGGGAATCCCTGCCTGGCCTCCCAACCTTGGCTCTGAAGGATTTTCTGACTAGATACAGTGGCTCTGCTGCAGGCTGTCTGCACTCACCCCACTGCAAACAGAGCAGTGAGTTGGAATGGTACAGCAGGTAAGAACAGAGGGTTTAGCAGCCAGACCCAGGTTCAAATCCCAGCCCCACCACTTACTAGCTGTGAGGCTATGAACCGATTACTCAGCCTCTCTGAGCCTCAGTTTCCTCCTCTATAAAATGGGAAAAATAATGGTGCTTACTACAAAGATGGTTGTAAAGTAGATAGCACTTACCATCTACCAAGTCCTTTACTTAAGTCATCTGATCCTTATAACAACCTTAGGAGAGAAATACTATTTTCATCCTTATAATTTTTTTTGGATTTTATTTATTTATTTTTAGAGAGAGGGGAAGGGAGGGAGAAAGAGAGGGAGAGAAACACCAATGTTTGGTTGCCTCTCACGTGGCCCCCACTGGGGACCTGGCCTGCAACCCAGGCATGTGCCCTGACTGGGAATCGAACCAGTGACCCTTCATCCGCATTTTTATAGATTAGGATCCCAAGGTGCAGAGAGGTTAAGTAACTTGCCCAAGGTCATATACTTCATAAGCGGAAAGCAGGGATTTGAACCCAGACCTCTACACAAAGCAATTTCTTACATCAGTGAGTGAATACAGAAAAAGCTCTTCAGGCTGCCTGACAAGCAGATGGTGCCTTACTCTGCTTAAACATAAGAGAGGCTTAAATGACAATGAGTTTATGAGTGCCTTCAATGAAATGCGGCGTACTATAAAAGTTAAGGACTTGCTTTGGTCTTTGCTGCACCCTGAGCACACTGGAGTGGCTCCCCCAGTCCCTGAGTGTTGGCAGAATTCATCAGGCACTCGACATGTGTGCCCCTGAGATGCTAGTTACAGCTTCCTCGGGGCACGCCCTGTCCCCAGGTAAGATCCTCAGGCAGGATCACGGTCTTCACATCCTAAATCCTCTCCTCCCTCCCCTTCCCAGTGCAGGCTGAGAACCTGGCATAGTATTTATTGACTTCAGCAGCCATGGCGAGGAGTCAACTAAGTTTTGTTTCCTCTAAGGGGTAGGGAAGTAGGGACTGCCCTTTGGGCCTTCAACTCCAAGAGAGGACAGCAGGGGGTTGGGAGAAACAGGAACTACCACTGCTGACTGCGGGGCTCCTGGGAGGCACAGCTGTGCTCGAGTGGGAGCGCTGCAGGGTCAGGAGACCTGGCTCTGCCCTAAGATGTCCCTTACATGTACTAAGTTTCGGTTTCCTCATTTCTAAAGTGGGGACAATAGGCGATCTCTCACAGGGCCCTGTGAGGATGGAGACAGGGAACTGTTTGGGGCCTGCCTAGCACAGCGCCTGACATCAGCAACTTTTCGGATTGTGCAAGGCCCTTTCTGCCGCCCACGTGGCCGGAGTCGCAGCCCTGACCGACTCACACTGCCGGGAGACTGCCACGCACACCTCCTCAGACCACAGCCCCTTGTTCATGCGGGAGCTCAAGATCGGCTTCACCCGGACACAGAACTCGCCCACCTCGCCAGGGGTTGGGAAGCTGAAGTTTTCATGTTTTATCTTTGTGAGCTGAAATTAAAACAACAGCAATAAGCAAAATACCCTTGTTGCATGACATACGGACAACTGAGAGCCGGAGGGGCCATGAGAGACGATCTAGGTCGATCTCCTTCAGCGTTCTTTTTCTCAGATAATGAACCCTGCATAATCAGCACAGCCCAGGGTCTCTGTGATCACCATGGTTTGTTCTGTACTAAAAGAGAAAAGCAAGTGTTTCACAGATGCTGAGGACCTTCCCAGAAGGGGCTGGAATCTACTGTGGTGGAAGGGAAAGAGGATGAATTTTGCAGATTCCAGAGACCTCCCACTTATGGGGTGACTTTGGGCAATCACACAGCTCCCTGGAGCCTCATTTCCCCATTTACACAATGGGACAAAATACCCACTTTCAAGAGGATAGGAGGCAATAATCACAAAATGTCTCTCGCAGTGCCTGACACTTAGTAGGCAGTGCCTTCCCTGCTACCTGTCAAGAGCACCAGTTTGAGGGCTGAAGTCATCTCAATTCCCATCCCTGTCCCTGTGCCCCTATGACCTTCCTCTGCCAGCGTGAGAGGGGCGAGGGCTGGCAGAGCACAGTGCCTACGGCCTTGGGAATCCCGTACCTTACTGTGTCCTGGCACCTTGCGAATGGCAATCTCATACTCGCGGAAGTTCGGGAAGATGCTTTCGTATGTGTCGCCTTTGGGGGCCACCTTGGGCCTGGGTGGCTGGATCTGTCCGAGGATGAGGCCACTGTGCACCTCTAGCTTCACACTGCCAACCGTCAGATTCACTGCACAGGGAGGCAAACCATGAGGCTTACAGGTGGGGGGAGGACCTGGATCCCCCACTCGTGCCTGGCCTCTGCGGTCAAGCGTTACATACCCTAAAACAGGGTTTCCAACCTAGCAGACCACTGGGACTTCCTGGAACACATTAAAAATACAGATGCCCTGGGCCCACTCAAGACGGCGAATCTGAATTTTTGAAGCAGGGCCATGGAAACATCCAGTATTGTAAACATACTCCCCAGGTAATGTTTCCACAGCCAGCTGAGAACTGGTCTTCAGACAGGCATTTGGGAGCCCCTGACCTAGACCATCCGAGACCGTCAGTTCTGACTCTGATTTCTGCAGTGCAGGCTCGTCACATGGACAGAGCTCTGCGGATCCCAGTCTGCAGAATGGAAGAGCCCCACTGAGGCTGGGACTTACCCTTTCCTCCTATCTCTGCAAAGAGAGCCTGTACCTTTTCCTCAGTAGCATCTCCCCACTTGAAAACCTCAAACCCTGACCCTTGAGAGTCCATCTCTAATGGGGTGGGGGGTGGCGGGGGACCTGCTCCAATTCTGCTTGCTGCTTGCTTCCCTGTGTTGAATACTTCAGGAATTTGCTTTCTCTCCAGAACCCTCTAAATACACAGTTTGGACCCTTGTGACTCAGGGGCCCCAACTCACCCCAAGACTTCTCTTCTGTAGCATAAGCAACTCTAGTTCCCTTTTAAATCTTGGACGACTTGACTATTTTCATCTAAACCTTCTCCAAAGTCCTGACTCAGGTTTGTTTGAGCAACTAGGTCCCCTGTCAAGAAGCCAGGCTAACATGGTGAGCTATGGGAACATGGAGAACAGCTCTGGACTAGAGCTTCTGGCTGGAAGGGACCCCAAAAGCCACGTTCTTGGCCCAGGAGAGAAAAAAGCACCTTCATCCTTGGAGAAGCGGGTCCTGGTGATAGTCCAGTTGGAGTGCTTTCCGCCATCCACTGCCCGGACTTTGGCTCGGTAGCCGTAGCTATGGTACAGGTCTAGGGTCTCGTTGGTGAGGTCACAGGACGGCACCAGGGTCTGGCTACAGCTGGAGATGGACTTCCAGAGCTCCGTTCCATAACTAGGGAGAAAGCAGGGTAGGCACTGGCTCATACTTTTGTTCAAACCTCTATCCATTAAGAGGAAAGCAAGAGGCCAGGGGAGAAGGCTGCCATGATGGTACAGCCCTCAGGGTTTTCCCCTAGTTCAGGGCATCTAATTGCAAGGGAAGCTCCGTTGGTTCTGGGACACTACCAACTTCTCTGCGATCTAAAAGACTCTTAGACTGAAGTATGAGTAGCTCAAACCCAACTCTTCCAGAAAGACTGGCTACTCACTACAACACAGCCTAATCTCTCCCTTCTCCCAACTACCTTTGTAGTCATTAGGGTTTCTTTGTTTTCTAACTACATTATGGGTACTTTTCCTGTTTTTCCAATAAGATAGAAAAGTCTTGAGGGTAAAGGCATTACTGTGGCTTTCTCATCCCAGCACATACGAGACTCGATCAGCCCCTGTCAACTGATGGCTATGTGCCAGGGTCCTTCCTGGTGTGCTTCAGTAACAAGGCAGGTATCTTTCTGTGCCAGGGCAGAAGGGGATGGACTCACCTACTCCCTTCTTCCTCCCTGTGCCTTACCTCCGGAGCTCCACTTCATAGTAGGTACTTTCAGACTGATTCTGAATAGGCATCCAGTGGAGGACGTGATGGAAAAACTCTGCTTCAAACCACACAGATGGAGGGCTGGGCAGTTCTGTCCCCAGGAAGAAGAGTGTCCATATCAGAGCCAGCAGAGCCCGCCCCCAGGGACGAAGATGGTGACGGCGAGGGCAGCAAGCATTTTCAAAGCTCCCATTTACTGAGTACTGTACTATGAGCTGAGTACTCTGCTAAATACTCTACACATATGGTCTCATTTAATTATCACTACGGCCCTACAAGGTAGGCATTTGTTACCCCAATTTTACTGAGAAGAAATGAAAGCTCAGAAAGGCTAAGAGATTTGCTCAAAGCAACAAGGCCAGTAAGGGGGAAAGAGGGGCCTTGAATGCAAATGTGTCTGATTCCAGAATAGAGGTTGTGTCCTTGAATCACTGTCCTGTGCAGATTGTGATCAGAAACAGAAGTGGCCTGGCTCTGCCACCCTGTCCCTGCTCCAGCCCCATCCCAAGCCCGCCCTCAACCCTCACACCTGGTCCCTGTCCTGGCTCCAGCCCAAGGCCTTCCCTCTGGAGTTCTTGGGCACACAGATGCCCTGCTTGTTGGCAGCTGCCTGTTTCTCCTCACAGGTCTGCTGTGCAGCCCCAAGCTGAGGGCTTGGCCCACTCCCCAGCTTCTAAAAGGGCTTTACCCACGGCCAGATGCCCAGCCTCGAGCTGGGTGAGAACAGACAGAATGAAGCAGCTCTTTCCACAAGGAGTGAACACCTTGGCTCCATGGTGAGACACTGAGTAGTGCCTGTCTTTCTCCCCTCCCTCCCGACACATACCATTCACCGTGGGAAATGGCAATTTCAGGACTCTCAAACTAGCACTTGCCAGTGTGACTTGGGCAAACTATGAAACCTCACTGAACCTTTTTTCTCATTTGTAAGAGTACAACAAATACGCCTATGTTAAAAGTCTTGCCTATCAAGAGCAATGAAATAAGTCAAGGCCAATATCCACACCCAGTTCCTCTTCTCGCCTCAATCCCTCAGTGTCTCTCGTTTGGTAGCAACTCTCTCGGGCTTCCCGTGTTCCCTAGCCTCTCACCATCTCTCTGATAAAGCTTCTTTTTTTCTGACTGTCCTATTCACTTAGAAGGTATGCCTGTCTCTTGCTCTATTTCTTATATTGTCTTTGATCTTCAAGTCTAAACATTAGATGGAAAGTGAAAAATGCAGCAGGTCTTCGTGGCGTTTGGGCTGCACGTCCCCAGCTCAAGTCTTGATCCTGTGAATGGGTGACTGCAGGTTTTCCTCTGCATTTTGGGATATGTGAGCCGTTACTCTCCCTACTCTCCCTGCCTCTGCTCTCAGTCCCTCCACCTCCCCCCCCCCCCCCCCCCCCCCCCCCCCCCCCCCACGCAACTCTTTCATTCTCTCTCCAGGGTTTGCTCTTCTCAGCTGCAGAAACTTTCTGGCACAGCTGGCCGAGTCAGGAGACTGAGGTAAGGGGTAGAACCAGCCAGGAGGGAGGCAGATGGCAGAGGGAGTGCCTTAGGGGATAAAGAAGCAGCGGGGATGATCGGATGGGGGTGACAGGTGTGACGGAGGAAGACAACTGGGGTGTGCGAGAGACGCGCAGGGCAGAAGCAGGTTAACTGGAGGGCTAAGGGAAGGCAGGGTCAGATGGGGGATCAAAGTAACTCCTCGGAGGATAGCAGTGCGATCATTTAAAGTAGAACAAAAAAGGCAGCGATACATGTATGGCTCCTCAGAGGCAGTGGACGACGAGTTAGGGAAGAGAGTCATTGAACTTCTCTACCCACTTCCCCCCACCCCCGCCGCCCCCCACACACCCCCGCCAAGAAATCTCAGCTTGCGTCGCTCCCACGGCGGGCGAGAGAGGCTGTGGGAGGAGGAAGGTAACGGGCGCCCCTCTCTCCAGGGGGCCAGCCAGGCGGGGGGGGGGGGGTCTCCGTGCGGCGCAGAAATTTCTTGTAAAGGTGAGGACAGTGGGAGTCGGGTCCGGTCACCACACCGCCCCGCGGGGCGGACGAGGACCGGGCAGGGCCGGCCGAGCTGAGCCTTACCTTGCGCTCCGGAGCGGAGGCGCAGGCTGAGGAGCGCCGCCAGCGGCACTAGCAGGCTGGGCAGCATCCTGGGCGCCCCGCATCCTCTGGGGCCGGGCCGACGCTCCTGGCGGCAGAGACTGAAAACTCGGGCCGGCCGCCCCACCCACGTCCCGGGTGGCTGACGTCGGCGGGGCGGGGCCTCGAGGCCGCGGAGTCCCGGAGCCAGGGCGCGGCCTCGCACTGCCCGGCCGGGGAGGAGGGTGCCTCTGCACTGGGGGTGCGCTGTGGCCCCCGGGCGGGGGCGGGGGCGGGGCCCCGGCAGACCCTCTCAGCCCGCCCCGGCCCCCCCCCCAGCCCCCGCCTGACCCCCTGGGCCACAGGCGATCCTGTGAAAGCAGTCTGTGTAGCCCAGGAGTGGATGTGGGGGTGTGTTGGGGTGCAGGTGGCTAGGGACAACTTTGCCCTTTTGAAAGCGGGAGATGGGGTGATGTTGTTAAGAGCCAATTTCCCCAGAGTAGGGTGGGGGTTGGAGCGGTGTCCCAGGTTCTCAGGGACATGTGCGAGGACACGTGTGTGAGGCCTGGTGTTGACATTAAAGTGGGCCGCCGTCTACCTGACTTCATATTTTTTGGAGGGGTGCTCATGCTTGCTCACCTGAATTCTCCCGTTTAGGGCTATCTTTTTCTGCGGAGTAATAGCATCAGTTATATCTCTGTGTGTCTCTCTCTCTTTTTTTTTTAAGATTTTATTTATTTTTAGAGAGAGGAGAAGGGAGGGAGACAGAGAGGGAGAGAAACAGCAATGTGCGGTTGCCTCTCACATGACCCTCATAGGGGACCTGGCCCGCAACCCAGGCATGTGCCCTGACCGGGAATTGAACTGGGACTGTCTGGTTCCCAGCCCGCACTCAATCCACTGAGCTACACCAGCCTGTGTCTCTTGACTCATCTGAAACTTCAAGTGCACCAAAGATGTGACGGAATGGGAGACAAACATTGTCCCTTCCACTTTTGTTGCAGGGTGACATCTGCTTCAGAGTATGTTTGTGTATGGGGGTGATGGTGTCCCAGCCTGTGTCTGGTCTGAGAGTCTGCTTTGGGACTAGAAAGACCACACTTTTTGATGATGGTCGTGAAGGCCAGGGACGCCCCAGCTACATGGAGAGTGAATAGTTCGGTCCGTCAGGCTGGCCCCCTAAGCGGACAGCTCTTATTGCTAGGCTGTCAGATCGTCTGGGAGAAGAGCCCAGGGCTTTTAATGTGTAAGAACGTTTTTGCACCCTCTGTTGCTCAACTGAGAGATTAAGCATGGCCAATTGCTCAGAAGTGCCCAGGTATGACCCAGGGGGTGTGGCTGCTTTCTGGAATGACTTTTTAGTTCCCTGTGACCTTTTTTGTACACTGTGCTGTTTCTTTCTGAACTTACCTTTACTTTTAGTTTTTTTGTTGAGCTATACGAGCTTAAAAATCTTAACTCATCATTTCAAAAAAAGGTCAGAATTCTTAATTGATTCACACGACAAATATTATGGCACACTTATTATGAGCTATACTCTGTACTGAGGCTGGGATAAAGTGGTGATCAAAACAAGGTCCCTTCTACCAAGGAATGAACAAGTTTGCTAAAGACAGAAAGTAAACAGATTTTAATGTGTTAAGTGCTCTGGAAAGGGAAGTACAGGCTAATGTGGGGACACAGGAAACAGGCACTCAACCACAATTCGGGTGGAGGATAGAGAAGGCTCCCTGGAGGAGGTGACATACAAGCTGAAGCTTGAGGGATAAGTAGGAGGTACTGGGGTGAGGAGCAGATAGAGAGGGTATTCCAGACAGAGGCAAGTATATACTTAGAGAGAGGGAATACGGCATTTCTGAAGAATGCTGCAAAGTGGGTAAGTTAGCATTTCTGTTTTAAGATGAGAAAAATTCCATGGCTGACATAAGTTAACATTTTGCTCAGGGCAGAGCCAGCATTGGAGTGTAGGCTCTTCCAGTATGTACCCCGCTGTCCCACAGAGAGCGCCCGGAACAGGAGTTACGTTAGACATGACTGGAGCTTGTTTTTCCAATTCCATTTTGGTTTGTATTCAGTTATTCGTTCTCAGTGTTCTGTAAAATGCACCCCACAGTTCTGTGATTTCTGGTATTCATAGCAGTATTGGGACAGATAATGGAAAATAATTATAATGGTATCTTTTGTTTACTGAGCTCTTACTATGTATCAGGCACTATGTTAAATGCTTAGCATATTGTAGAAGAGACTGGCTAGGTGTTTAGCAATCCCATTTCCTCTTCCTGGGTAAACAGGACAACGATATTTCCCAGCTCCCCTTGCAATTATGTGAAATAAGTGCCTGGATTTTAACCAACATGAAGTTGAGTTGTTGGGTGCCACTTCCAGGCTTGGTGTCTCTGTCTTTCAGGTGGAAAGGGCCTAGCCAGTACGGGGCTCTAAGAGAATGAATAGATCTTGGGTGCCTGAATCATCTCTTGGAGGGAAGAATTAAGGAATGACACCATATCTATGTCAGCCTGTGATTTGAGTGAAGAGTGAACTATTGTAGTATCTAGATTCTGGAATTTTTGTTATAGCAGCTAGTGTTAACTACCCTGATTAATGCACATTGTTTCATTTAATTCTTACTACCACCCTGCAAGACTGGCATCATTATCAGTGTTTTACAGATGGGAAGTTAGTTTTACATGTGTTGTCATTGTCTGCATCACTCAGCAGTGAGTGGCGGAGTTAAGATAACAGCCCAGGTCTCTTTGACTCCAGAGCTCATGCTTCACCAGCACAGTATCAGTGCCCTTCCCCATGTTGGAAGAGGTCTTGGAAAAGACAAGTGTCTAGTGAGTTGACAGAAAGAAGGAGAGAGGTTGAAGGTGGGGGAAGAGGAACAGCTTAGGGCTGAGTATCATTGGCAAAGAGAGTGTGGTGAGCTCCAGGGAACCTGTGAATAGAGCTGGGTAGATGGGCATCTTGCTCCCATGGCCACACTGGGAAATTTTTAGGGCAAATTTTGAGATCTAGATTGTTCCACTGTCTCATTTTCACTTCATCTCAGTCTTCAAGATGATGCTTCTAAACAGGTCTCCCTGGGGGCAGGGTGGGCATCTGAGTGGGAAGAAGGTCTGTGCTTGAGTGTGGTAATAGGCACAACTTGCACTTTCTGTCCCTGTGCTGGTGATTAGGGAAGTCCCAGACCGTGTGGTTACTACGTCAGAGCTACACATAACAGGGAGAGAGCCCTAGATGGAACTGACTTCCAGGAGGAGACAGAGAGAAGGAAGCTGCCTGGGGACACTTGGTAGTCATTGGGTGGAGCAGAATCACAGGTATAAGATGAAGAGGTCCCCAAGGGCCAGCCCCAGCTCTAGGAGGGGCTGCTCATTGCTGTTACAGAGCCTCATTATTGTCTGCCATCTGTCTGACTCCCTCCTGACTGCATGTGAAGAGCTCAGAAGGGACAGAATTCCTTCTGAATGTCCCTCTTTACTGTTTAGAGGGTGACTCGGGCTCTAGTAGGGAGTTAGATTTTTGGCTGGGTGGGTGACAGGCGTCCTTGAAGGAGAGGGACATGGCAGATTTACATTTTAAATAGAAGAGAAAACCGAGAATGTGGAGGTGACTAGTCAGAGTAACTCAGCTAGTTAGTGGCTGAATCCAAACCTTGCACTGCTGATTGACGTTCTCTTTTTGCCTGACATACCACAGCAGCTAAGCTTGTGGAACTATGAAGACTGTGTGAGGGTGCTATACCTGTCAGCCTAGAGCAGTGGTGTCAAACTCATTTTCACTAGGGGCCACATCAGCCTCATGGTTGCCTTCAAAGGGCCGGATGTAACTTCAACTCCTTAACAGTTAAGGAGTAGTTACATTTATACAGTCCTAAAATTATTTCGGCCCTTTGAAGGCAACCGCGAGGCTGATGTGGCTTCGGTGAAAATGAGTTTGACACCCCTGGCCTAGAGGAAAGGAGAAGAAGTACTTATTTCCAAGGTGAGGGACCTCCCCTGCTAATTTCTTCATCAGCAGAGCTGGGGCTAACAGCCTTCTCACACCTGCAGTCTGCCTGGACCTTCACTTAATGGTTCACAAGGCTGCTGGGCGGAGCCTGTGGTTCTTGGAAACAAGAGACCTAGTTCTAGCCCCAGCTTGGCCACTGCTAGCTGTGTACCCTTGGGTATAGGCCAGTCCCTGCACCTCTGTTATAGCCATTGACAAGATCAGATAATTATAACTTTCCCAGGCTGTTGTAAGGCCAGATACAAAAGTGTCGGAACAACTGATAAAGGCTTCCCAAGTGAGAGAGGGCATGGTCAGTAGAAATATTCAGCAGGAAGGCCTCACACTGACTAGAGGAAGCCAGTCCCCTTCTCAGGTTGTTTGCTCGTCTGCATTCACTTGGCCTCTCTCTCCAGGCCGTGTGTTGTGCCGAGCCCTGACTCAGGACGACCTCGTCGGGAAGGGTGAAGACCTAGTCCGTTGGCATTGCTTTATGAACTTGGGATGCAAGAGGTTAAGACCAGAACATTGATTAAAAAAATCCCATGTCATTTCAAGAAACAGTTGTGTCTTCCCTCTCTAGTCCACATGACTTTGACTTCTCCAGTGTTTAGGGATGTCATCTCCTTTTAATTCTAAACTTAACAGCAGTCTGAGTCCCCGTCCCACAAATGCAGGAAGTCCATCTGCTCTTGTGTTTCCATTCCCAGGCACCTTGGGGGTTGCCAGGGAAGCCTCACACGCCCAAAGCCATCATGGCAGCCTCATGGCTCACCTCTCGGCGTCTCGTGGCAGCTGCCTTTGGGCTGTCACCGGTCACTTCCAGTGTGGTCGCAGAGCCCATAAGATTTTTAAATGCTGCTGGAGGCTTGCGAATAACAAAGTACCAAAGAGACAATTTAAAACTACTTCAAGAAGTAGCCACTTGGTGCTCGCACCAGGTCAGTACCATTCTGAAAACCTTCCTTAAGTCTCTGGCAGTTATATGGCAGGGAGAGACCGCTAACTTTCTATCTTTGGAAATCTCCAGGCCTCTGGGAATGACTTTTTTGTCCCCAGAGAGAGGAGGGGCCCTCCTTCCCCTGCTTAAAGTCCACTCACTATTATTTTTCCTTTAAGGTGATTTGCAGAAGGAATATCAATATCCCTCAAGGGAAATTCCCAGCGCCACCTCTAAGGTACGGTCTGCTTGGGAGGCCCAGCAAACAGTGCGGTGGGACTGGAGTTGTACAGCTCAGTGCAGGGTCTTGCTACGATCGTTCATCCATAGGTGAAGAGAGACCAGGTCCGCGTGCTTCTCCTACCCTTGTCTGGGCTCCTGGTCTTCTGTCAGCAATATCTGGACAAAGAACGATGATTTTTAGGTGTGGCATGGGGCAGCCTAAACTCAGACTTGGGGAAAACTTGTTTCTCTAGCTCCTCAGGGCCGTGAGTTCTGCGAAGGAAATACTCAGTTGACATTTCCATGTGAAACCTCAGTTCAGGGCACCTGCCTCGGGCACACTGCTGATGCCCAGGGCTTTGCCCAAAGTGATGGACATGTACTTACTTGTATTGACATGACTAAGAAGGTTCATAAGGACAGCGGGGAGGCTCCCACCTGAAGACGCATCCTAATTATTACTCTGGGATGCCGAGATTGTTTTAACCCCTTAAATCACAGTTTTTTAACTTTCATAGTTTAAAGATCTATTTTCCACCATACCTCTTGCAGCAGCAAGAGTGCTAGATGGAAAGACATGAGACTGGGATTTAAGCCTCAGGTTGACAGTTGTCGTTTGTGACTTTGAGCAAGTCACCAGTTCCCCAGACCTCAGACTTCTTAGCTGCAAAATGAGGATGACATCTTTTCTCCCAACTTGCTGGGGCTGTTGGAGATGAATGTGAGTAAACATTCGTTAAGCACCCATGGCTAGGCGCTGTGGGTGCAAAACTTCGTCAGACACTGACTTGGTTCAGTGCATATATTTTCAGGGGATTTAGGCCTGTAATAAATAACTTTGATATGATATCAAAAGGATCAGCTTAGATATAAATTGCTTTGTAAACTCTAAGCTATAATACACATGCAAGGGGAGTATTAGTATAATTGTTGTTATTATTATTATTTTTTAATGGATTGGGTCTCCTTTCTGTTCACTGCCAGACCAAGCACATTTTGACCACAGCTTGAAACCTCTTCTTGTTGCTCATGGCTCTCGGAGATCTTGAAGTCCCCATTGAATCCTGGAATCTTTGCGTGAACGTCAATCCCTCTGTCCCCCTGCTTCTGTTTCAGCGCTTTTCCCAGAATGTACTGGAAATACGGCTTTGTTCTCTTTCACAGAATCAGTAACAAGGACCAGCAGCGGTAACTGGAGGTGGGCTGGGGGCAGTGAGTGCTGAGTGCTCACACGCCCAGCGCCTGAGGCAGGGGCGGGAGGGGGCATGGAAGAGGGAAGCTCCCCAGTCTAGGGTGCAGTTGTAGTTCTCATAATTTACAAGAAAACGAAAGTCAGAGAGGAAGAGCTCATTCAGAGGATGGCAGGTTGACACCTCACCCTCAGGCTCATTCTGTGGCCATCTGACCTTTGGGGACATGAAAGCAAGTTGGTTGATGCTCTCCTCACCTTCTTCTAAACTCTTTTCCCAGGCTAGTATTTGGGCAGCTGATGCAGGGAGGTCCTGCTGGTCTCTGGTAACCAGCAACGTCCTTTCTGCCCTCACCAACCTGCCCTTCTCTCCCCGCCCAGCCCCTCTTCTCAGGACACCAAGGAACCCAAGCAGAAAACTCTCAGGACCCATGAAAGGAAAATTAACATTTCTTTGCAGCTTTTTAGAGTTCTTGTGTATGTGGGGTTATTTTTACACTTCTAAAAACTTTGACTTGGTAAATAAATTGTTAACACATAAAAATTATTTGATTAAATAACAAAAGTTCATAAATACATACAATTTTATCAACACTTTGATGCATAGTATAAAGTTCCAAATAGGTGATTCATGTTTAATGTTATAGATTATAGAAGTTCTAAACCTAATTTCAGAAAGCTGAAGTAAACAAATGCTCTGAGGCTCCTGAAATTCTTGTAAGTGTTCACTACTTGCATCTATATAAATCAGCAAAAGAGTTTCCATGTGACTGTGAGATGCTTGCCCACCCATTGATCCCAGGCAATGCTCCCTGTTCAACCTCAAAATGAGAATTTCTCTGGCTCCTGGGGTGGGAGTGTGCTGTTATGTTTGGGAATGCCAAGGCCAGTATGGGACCAGAGGCCAGTGACTGAGGCTCCCCTGCTGGAGGTTGACTCTTCCATGGGGAGGGAAGAGGGTCCTAGTGGCTGACAGACAGAGGCCTTGAGAACTCTCAGCCTCTCTCTCTCTCTCTCTCTCCCCCCTATCCTCCCGAGAACATTCACTGTGAGAGAGATCGGGGCCAGACTGAACGCAGGCCTGCCTTCCCCATCTGAGTAACACACTCCCCTACACACTCACACTCCAGCCTTCCACCCTCACCCTTTCCTCTCTTTTTCTTGATTCTCCCCTTCCTTTTTCCCTTTTGTGATTCTTCTCCCTCCTCCAAATCTGAGTGTCTCCTCATGGAGACTGATGAGAGGAAGGATGGGGTAGAGTGAGGAGGAAGGTCAAGGCTGGGAGGTGTATCAGATGCAGGGGCGGGGGTGAGGGCTGCTGCTATAACAAATGACCACAAACTGGCTGGCTTGAAACAACAGAAATTTATTCTCTCACAATTCTGGAGGCCCGAGGTCTGAAGTTGGTTTCCCTAGGCTAAAATCAGGGGGCCGAAAGGGCCACAGTCCCTCTGGGGGCTGCGGAGGACAATCCTTCCCCCCTCTTCTGGCTTCTGGTGCTGCCGGAATCCCTGGCTGGTGGCTGTCTCACTCCAGTCTCTGTCTCCATCCTTTTTCCTTTTCCTCTGTGTGTATGTGTGTGTTGAATTTCCCTCTGTCTCTTTTTGATAACAAACATTTCCTAAGAGCCTAAATGTGATTGCATTTAAGAGTCACTTTGATAATCCAGGATAATCTCCCACCTCAAGATCCTTAATTTAATCACACCTGCAAAGACTCTGTTTCTATATAAGGTATCATCCACAGGTTCTAGAGATTTGGAAGTAGACATCTTCTGGGAAGTCATTTTCATCCTGCCATAGAAGAAGATCATTTTTCAACATTCATTTCTATTTATTAAATCAGTCCTGGGAATACACTGTGTTCAAGGCAGAGCCTTCCTGGAGCTTTAGCTTAGAAGGGGAGATGGATGTTAACCAAATAATCACCCAAAGAAAATGAAAGTTGCAACTGTCTAACTGCTGGGAGAGTCTGTAATTGGGACTTGACTTGGTGTCACAGGCCCAAGAGAACTTCCATGAGGAGGTGCTGCTTGAGATGAAATCTGAGGGAACCAGGTGAAAAGGAGAGGGAAGAGTATTTCAGGCAGAGGGCTGAGATGGCAGACCAGGCGTGGCCAGCACCGGTGGGATGTGCTGGGCTTGAGGCGAGGCCCCAGGGAGAGGGTCTGGGTTTCAGGAACTGTGTAGGGGTCAATATGGTGTGTGTGCTCCCCACCCTTTGCAACAGTCCTAGCCTGTGGCCACTGCTGAGACCCAGGGACTTCCTTTTTGCTCCCCCCCAGGCACCATCCTTTAACTTCCTGTCCTGTGTGGCATGGGTTTTAGCAAGGAAAGGCCCCAAGCTCGGCGTTAGGGACAGACCTCTAGGCTTTGGTCACAAAGAACTTTTCTCTGCCGCTGCGTGGCGGACATTGTGTTGTGGATCACAGGACGTAGGATGAGAAGATGATATTATTCTGGTCTTTGAGACAAGAGACTGTTGGGTGGAGGGGAAAGCACTAGGGCTTAAGTGCTGAATAGTCTGTCAACCTGGGTTGACTTGACTTCTACTATTTAATGGCTATGTGATCTTGGGAAAATGATGTCACCTCTCTGTGCCTTAGTGCCTTTCAGGAGCACCCAACTCAAGTCAACAAACATTTCATGTGGCCCCACTGTGTGCTAGGCAGTAGGCCAGGTGCTGACAACCCTCAGAGACCTGTATGACTAGGAGCAGACACTGGGGTGGGTTGTTTCCTCTGCTGGGACTCCAGCTCTAGGTCTGCTGCCCGCACTGCTTGATCCAAATGGGTTTCCAGGGCACATGCCACCAAGTGCTTCCTGCATGGGGGCCCACACCGAGCATGGGACTCTAGGAGGTGGCAGTCAGAGAGAGGAGCTGCATGCTCTGGGAGTGTGGACCCATCTGGCCTTCCTCCGCCCCTTCTTCCCTCCTTCTGCAGAACATTTGACACCATCTACGGAGAACCATTCTTGATAAACACCAGCAGTTTTAGTCTTCCTGAATGACCCCCCGACTTTGCAGAGTACTGTTTGACCAACAATTTTCATCTACAACTTTATTTATTGGCCACTATTATCAAGCACTTCTACTTTTTTTTTCTTTTTTTAATAATGGCAGTGACCCTCTTCTTTCCCATTGAATGATTTGTGTAAAAAAGCCCAGTGGAATTGGACAACTTGCCAGCTCACTCTGTTGTGTTTGGCAAACCATTTACATCTCTAAGGCTCAGTTTCTGTGGTAATGTGGGGATATAAATCCCTGTCTTGCCATCCTTCCAGGGCTTTTGTAAAAATCAAATGAGATTTTGCCCCCAATCCTGTTTTTACTCCTCTGTGGTTCCCAATAAGAGACCTAGCTAGGGGCAGGGGTGAGGAGGGCAAAACTGTGAGTGTCGAGTAGCTGAACTCTCTATAGTTGACTGAGCCTTACCATTCAGTGGTACTGGGCTGTTGTGGGGGCAGGTGGGTCAACCACCCAGAAATTGTCTTCTTTGGTTTCTTTTCCAACCATAGTGGCTTTTGAGTCTTCAACTCCCTCCCTGATCTCTCTCACCTTTTAACATCTGGGTGGGGGATTTTGTTCAGAGTGTGAAACAGACTTCTAGACCTCTCAGGTCTTCATAGCTGTGAGGTGCTGTTTTGTCCTTCGGTGAGGAGGGCACTTTCTGCATGGGCAGAGGCATTGAAATGTGACCCCTTCTGCCCTGGGGCTGCTATTAATGGCCAGGGTCTTGCCATCTGGGCCTGAGAGTTCAGGCATCCACGGAAAATTGTGGAACTAAATTCTGGGGTGGGCTCTGGGGCAAACTGATATGAGCACCCAGTTACTACACAACCAGACACAGCAGGGAAGGAAGGCTAGGAAACCTTTGAGAAGGGCTGAGAAATGCGTTAAGGAGAGGACTCAGAGCAGGGCTCGCCTAGCAGCATGGATCTGGGTGGACAAAAAATGTACGGAACTTGACCAATTTTCAGGCTGTAGTGTGCAAAGCAGACACAGAAACATAGTGTGGTTCACAAGCAGAGTAGCTGAGCCTCAGTCTCTGCATCTATGAAAGGGGTATGATGATGCTCATTGCATAAGGTCATTGCAAGGACCAAATGAAACGAGACACACAAAGATGTTTGGCACAGTGCATGGTATATAATAAGTGTCCAATGAGTGCTAGGTATGGGAAGACCCAGTTCAGGCAATGGTGGGATGGTGTATTCGGAATAACCCTCTGGCTGATAACCGTGATAATTCTGAATAAAATATATAAAAATTCCAACTAGGAGAAGAGACAAATCTCCCATGTATTAGAATTTCAGGTTATTTATGTAAATACTCTATCCTCAATGAGAAGTGAGCATCACTCCTTACTTCTTAAGCGTGGACTACACGTAGAGACTTCCTTCTAAAGAGGACAGTATGAGAAGAGGGGAAAAAGAGTGACTGTACAGCAGAGAAATCTGACAAACACAAACTCAGCCAGGTGATCAAGGTCAACATCAGCAGTGATTATTCATATTGGTAGTACCTACCTTTGATATGATATGATGAGAATAGCACTTAATCTTTGTGGGTTTCCTCTCAGAACCCTACAATCCTAGTATAGCCATGAAGAAAACATCAAACATATTTCAGTAGAGGGAAATTTTACAAAATACCTAACCCAAACTGTTAAAACTGTCAAGGTCATTGAAAACAAGGAAAGTCTGAGAAACTGTCACAGTCGAAAGAAGCTTAGGAGACAAGATGACTGTATGTAATGTGGCATGACAACTGATATAATGTAGTACCTTGGATGAGATTCTGGAACAGATAAAGGGCATTAGGTAAAAGCTAAGGAAATATGAAAAAAGTATGGACTTTAGTTAATGAAAATGTATCAATATTGGTTCATTAATTATAACCACATATTCTCATATTAATAATAAGGAAACTGGGTGTGGGTATAATGGAATCTTCTGTGCTACATTCTTAAGTTTTTCTGTAAATCTTAAGCTCTTTAAAGAAATAAAGTCTATTAAAATATATATCCATATCTAGATATACACATACTATACATTGATCTATGAAAACTTTTATGGAAATGCATTAACAATTGATGAAGCTGTGTAAAATATGTAGTTCTTTGTACTTTTTTTGCACCTCTTCTGGAAGTTTGAAATCTTTTTTTTAAGTTATGTAAACTACAAAATCAAACAAACAAGCAAACAAACAATAACCCCAAATATTTTGAGGCACCAGAGAGCCAGCAAAGCAGGCAGAATCCAGAGGGTCATGTTATGTGAAAGAAGGAAATCAAACTGTAAGGTCACTGAGAGCTCTTCCCAATTCCTGGGGGAGCATGGGGCACTCAAGTCCACACAAGAGTGAGTCTTAGTCTTACTGGATTGAGAACTAAGTCAGTGATGAGGGTTCAAAGCTGCTGAAACAGGTGGAAATTGAGAAGGAAAATTTGGGGAAAGAAGGGAGCCACAGACTAGGCAGCCCCAAATTTACTCACGAATTCCTCTTAAATCTTTACCCAAACCCTATACTGTGCCTACACAGTGTGACTCTAAGTATCCAGCATGGAGCTGGAAGCTGAAATTCAGTTTCCTTTTGAATATCAGAATGTTCCAATTTTTTCATGCACTCTTCTCTTAGTTTTGCTAAACTTCAGTGTTTGTTTTTTTTGAGAAATTTATCCATTCCATCCAAATTGTCAAAGTTATTAGAATAAAATTGCTCAAAATATGGCTTCATTATTTATATATTATCTATAGAATCTGTAGTAATAGTTACCTTTTTATTCATTTCTGATATTAATAATCCATGTTTTCTTTTTAAAATCAGTCTTGCTAGATGTTTATAAAATATATTCATCTGCCCTGGCTGGTGTAGCTCAGTGGATTGAGTGAAGGCTGGGAACCAAAGGGTCCGGGTTCGATTCCCAGTCAGGGCACATGCCTGGGTTGCGGGCCAGGTCCCCAGTGAGGGCCATGTGAGGAGCAACCATACATTGCTGTTTCTCTCCCTTTCTGTCTCCCTCCCTTCTCCTCTCTCTAAAGAGAAAAATAAATAAAATCTTAAAAAATATATATATATATTCATCTTTTCAAAGAATCAACTTTTGGCTATATATGTATATATAGGTATATATACATATGGACGTATGTATGTATACATACATATATAATTTTTAAAAACTGAGGTATAATTGACATACATTATATTAGTTTTAGGTGTATGACTTAATGATTTAATATTTCTATGTATTGAAAAATGATTATTAAAATAAGTCTAATTAATATTCACCACCAAACATAGTTATAGATTTTTTTCTTGTGATGAGAACTTTTACAATTTTTCAAAATTCTGTTTTCTTTTTTAAAAAAAGTTTTTGACTTTAAATAATTATTTATTTTTCAGTTACAGTTGACATACAATATTATATTAGTTTCAGGTATATAGCAGAATAATGGTTAGACATTTATATAATTTACAAAGGGATCTTCCCAGTAAGTTTTGCAACCACCTAGAAACCTATAATAATTACAATATTATTATAATATATTATATTATTTACTACATATACTATATATTATTTACTAATATACTGTATTATATTATTTACTACATTCCCTATGCTGTACTTTACATACCCATGCCGATTTTGTAACTACTAGTTTGTACTTCTCAATCTCTTCCTGTTTCACCCATCCTTACAATCCCTGTCCCATTGGGCAACCCTCAGCATGTTCTCTGCATCTGTGAGTCTGTTTCTGTTTGTTGTTTTATTTGGTTTTTAAAATTCAATTGCTGATAGATGTGTATTTATTGCCATTTTATTATTCTTATTTTTTATCTTTTTTTCCCCCTTCTGCTTCTTAAAGGAGGTGCTTTAACATTTGATGTAATACTGGTTTGGTGGTGGTGCACTACTTTAGCTTTTTCTTGTCTGGGAAGCTCTTTATATGTCCTTCCATCCTAAATAATAACTTCTGTTGGGTAGAGGAATCTTGGATGTAGGTCCTTCCTTTTCATCACATTGAATATTTCATGCCAGTCTCTTCTGGTCTAAAATGTTTCTGTTGAGACATAAGCTGAGAGTCTTATGGGAACTCCCTTGAAGGTAAATAACTGCTTTTCTTTTGATGCTTTTAAGGTTCTCTCTTTGTCTTTAACATCTGGCATTTTAATTATGATTTGTCTTGGTGTGGGCCTCTCTGGTTTCATCTTGTTTGGGACTCTGCGCTTCCTGGACTTGTATATCTATCTCCTTGACCAGGTTAGGGAAGTTGTCTGTCATTTTTTTTCATGTAGGTTCTCAATTTCTTCCTCTCTCTCTTTTCCTTCTGGCACTCCTGTGATGTGAATATTCTTAGGTGTGATGTCATCCCAGAAGGTCCTTACACTCTTCTCATTTTTATAGATTCATTTTTTCTTGTTTCTGTTCAGATTGGGTATTTACTGCTTCCTTCTCTTCCAAATTTCTAATTTGATCCTCTGCTTCATCTACTCTACTGATAGTTACCTGTAATATATTCTCCATTTCAATTAATGTATTCTTCATTGCACTGGTTCTATTTTATGTTTTCTATCTCTGTTTTTTATGTTTCCTGTTCTTTGTTGAAGTTCTCACTAAGTTCATCTATTCTTTCCCTGAGCACATTGAGCCTTCTTATAATTAGTGTTTTGAACCCCGCATCTAGCAGATTCCTTGTCTTCATTTTGTTTAGTTCTTTTCCTGAAGTTTTATTCTGTTCTTTCATTTAGGACATGTTTCTTTGTCTCCTCATTTTGATGGTCTCTCTGTGTTTGTTTCTATGTATTAGGTAGAGCGGCTATGTCTCCTGGACTTGGTAGAGTGGCCTTATATAGTAGGTGTTCTGTGAGGTCCAATGGCACAGTTTCCATGATCAGTCAAGCTAGGTACTCAACGTACACCCCTCTTCTCCAGGTGAGCTGTGCACGCCCTCCTGTTGTAGTTGATCCTTGATTTTTGTTGGCACATCAGTGGGTGAGATTTTCCCCCAGGCCAACTGGCTGCAAGAACTGGCTGTGACCATTCTGGAGGATCAGCTGTGTAGGGGCCTACCCCATGGAGCAGGACTTCAGCGGGGCTCTGGTGCCTGCTGAGTCTGCCCCTTGAGTGTGTTGCTTATGGAAGTGGTTGGGTGGTGCTTCAGTGTTGTCTGAAGCTGTACACCAGGTGAGCTGGCTCTGGGGCCTCTCAGGAGGTTCAGGCCAAGGTCAGCCACCACCTGTGTTCTGCTTGAGGCTGCCTAGCATGAGCTACAAATTAATCTGCAGATGGCTGCTACTTGTGCTGGGCTTGGAGGTACCCAGGAAAGGCCAAGCTGCAGTATTAGGATGGCTGCTGCTAGTGCTAAGCCTGGGGCCACTTAGTGAGATACATGGGGCATGCTGCAACCAAATGCTGCTTGTTTGGAAAGACTGAAACATGAGCCAAGACAAGCCACTGGTGTGGAAATGACACTAGAAACAACTTATTTTTAGTTGACTGGGGCAAGGTCTCTGGGAATCATCAGGGTGGGCAAATAGCGTGAGCCATGTTGATGGAGACTCAGGTATAGTGCCTGCCTGCTAGCTCTGTCAGGGGAAGAGAGCTCAGAAAATGGACACTAGACTCTGCCAGCATTTCTGTCTGGGAGACAGCTGCCCCTCCAGTCCACACCTGATGCTAGACAATTCAGTTCCTCCCTGTATGTCCCTATGTTTTTCAATCTCCTGCCCTAGCTCTGGAGCTCAGAGGGAGTGAGTCCAAGTGAGTTTGTGCATGGGCCCTTTAAGAGGAATGCCTGGGACTCCAGAAGCCTCCGTCTCATTCAGTCTCACTCCTAGCTGGTTTTCACATCCCAAAGTTATGGGGACTTCTCTTTCTGGCACTGAAGCCCTGAGCTGGGGAGCCTCGTGTGAGGCTGGGACCCCTTGTTCCTCAGTGGAGACCTTGGCAGCCAAAATATCCCCTAACCGATGTGGCTCAGTTGGTTGAGTGTCATCCAGCAAAGCAAAAGGTCACCAGTTTGATTCTCCATCAGGGAATATGCCTAGGTTGCAGGTTCAGTCCCTGGTCAGGGTGCATGTGAGAGGCAACCAATCTACGTTTGTCACATCGATGTTTCCTCTTTCTCCCTCCCTTCCCCTCTCTCTAAAAAAACAAACAGCCCCCCAAACCCTGAAATATCCCTCCTGTTGTTTTTTAAAGCACCACATGTGGGTGTGAGATCAGTTTGGTTTGAGTCTCTGTCCCTCCTACCAGTCTTGATGTGGCTTCTTTGTATCTTTAGTTGTAGGACTCCTCTTCAGCTAGATTTCAGGCAGTTCTGAATGATGGTTGTTCGGTAGATGAGTTGTAATCTTGATGTGGTTGTGGGAGGATGTGAGTACTGCATTTACTGATGCCAACATATTGCCCGGGAAACAAAAATTCTGTTTTCTATTCATAAACTGTTACTCTTATCTTTATTATATACTTTATTTTCTTTAGGTTTGATTTGCTTTTTAGAAAAATCATCTTCAGATGGAAGCTTGGACCATTGATTATCAGTGTTTCTTCATTTCTCATTTATGCATTTAAAGTTTTAAATTTTCATTTAGGCTCTGTTTTAACCACATCCCACAAGTTTAGTTATGTATATCACTTGATTAAAAATACTATATTAATTTTTGTTATAATATATTTTGGCCTTTGGATTATTTATAAGAACTTTATTTGCCTCTCAGAAGTAGAGGATTTTGCAATTATCTCTTTTCTATTGATTTTTAGAATACTCTGAATGATTTCAATTTCTTAAATTGAAATCTAATTGACATGTTATATCGTATGAGTTTAAGGTATACAATGTATACCAAAGAATACAAATACCAAAGAATTTATATAATATTGATCATGTTCTCTGACCACATATAATGAACTAAGAAACAATCACCAAATGTTTGGAAATGTAAAACCATAAAATCATAGGTTCAAAGAATGAATCAGAATAGGAGTGTTGCTTAAGGGAGACCCCAAAATTAGAATTATCTTCTGGAGGGCGGGCCCCCTGTAGTACAGACTTTCCCTGCTAGGTGGCTGTTCTAGGAACCCATCTGCGTCTGTGTACTAGCTGGTGTTGTTGTGAGAGGCTGCGTTCGGCTTCCATGAATTTTTCTTGAAAGCTTTTTCAATGTGTTCATGATGGGCAATTTGTGAGCACACCTGCCCACACCACTGAGCGTTCAGCAGTTTTTCACCAAAAACAGCATGACCCCCATGCTCCTCCTTCCCTATTCACCCAATCTTGCCCTGAGTGACTTTTGTTTTTGCTTCCCTGGGTGAAAAAAAATCCTCAAAGGGAAACATTTTGCTGACGTGGAAGAGGTGAAACAAAAAAAAAAAAGGCAGAAGCACTAAAAGACATCAAAATCAATAAGTTAAAAAACTTTTTTAAGCAGTAGAAAAAAAATATCTTGATAGGTGTATTGCCTCAAATGGAGAATACCGTACTTTGAAGGTGACTGAAGTTCAAACATGTAAGGATAAATACGCATTTTTTTAATAAATAAATTCCAGGTTTTTTGGGGTGCCCCTCATATATTGTAATATGATTACCATTTTAGGATTAACTGACACTTCCACCACATCACACATTTATTATTTCTTTTTGTGGTGAGAACAATTAAGATTTTGTCTTCTAGTAGCTTTGAACTTTATAATAAGGTATTGTTGACCATAATAGCTATGCTGTGCATTAGATCTGCAGAACTCATCCACTATTTGCAAGAATGGACCCTTAAATAACTCTCTAGGAATGATTTCAATTTTTGAAAGTCACTGAGGCTTGACTTATGGACCAGCATATAGTTAATTGTGGCGATTGGTATTTTTTATGTAATGGTAAACAGTATTGACTTGGGAATTTCAATTTTTGATTATTTGTTGTTAGTATATAAAAATATAATTGATTTTTTTAAATATGGATCTGCAAACTGTTACCTTGCTAAATTCACTTTTTAGTTCTAGTAGCTTTTTTTGTAGGTTCCATAAGGTTTTCTACATAGGTTTTCTACATAACTGTCTGAGAAGACAGTTTTACTTCTTCCTTTCCAACATGGATGCTTTTCTATTTCTTTTTCTTGCCTGATTGTCCTGGATAGAACCTCCAGGAAAAAGTTGAAGTGGTGAGAGGGGACATCTTTATCTATTCTTGAACTTAGGGGGAAACATTCAGTCTTTTGTCAATAAGTGTAATGATAGCTGTAGGTTTTTTGTGGATGTTTTTTTAAAAGTTCCCTTCTATTTCTAGTTTTTGTCTGAAATGGGTGTTAAATTTTGTGCATCCATTGAGGGCTTTTTCTGCATCTATTGAAATGTTCATATGGTTTTCCTTTTTCAGTTTGTTAATGCGGTAAAGTTCATTGAGGGGTTTTCAAATGTTAATTTAACCCTGAAGCCCTGAAACTTCACTTGGTCATGATGTATTATCTTTTAAATATATTGTTGAAATCAATTTGCTAAAATTGTATTTAAAATTTCTGTTCCATGTCTATGAGGAATTTGGCCATTAGTGCCCCCCGCTTTTTCTGGTAAATTTATATTTCTGGTTTAGTATCAGGGTAATTTGGTCTCATAAAATGGCTAGGGAAATATTCCTTTCTCTTCAATTACTTTAGAAGAGTTTGTACAGAATTGATATTATTTCTTACTTAAATGTTTGATGAAATTCACCAGTAAAGCCATCTTGGCTTGAGTTTTCTTTGTGGGAAGCTTTTTAACTGCAACTTCAAAATATTGGATAGATATAGGGTTACTCAAGTTATCTATTCATTTTAGAATTAATCATGATAATTTGTGTTTCTCAAGGAGAATTTCAGCCATGTTTTTAAATTTTTTGAAATAAAGTTGTTTGTAATATTGTCTTATTCTTTTAGTATCTATAGAACCTGTTAGATGATGTCACTTAACTCATTCCTAATACTGGCAATTTGTGTCTTCTTCATTTTTATCCTGACCAGTCTGGCTAGAGGTTAGTCAATTTTATAGATATCACAAAACCAGCTTTGGGTGTCATTGGTTTTCTCTATTTTTTGTTTTGTTTTCTATTTCATTAATTTCTACCTTGGTCTTTATTATTTCCTTTTTCTGCTTAGTTTGAGGCAGATTTTCTCTTTTTTTTTCTTCTAATTTCTTAAGAGGTTAAGCTTATTTACTTGATAATTATTTTCTGGTATAGGCATTTAGTGATATAAATTCCCCCCTTAAGTATTGCTTAGCAGAATCCCACATTTTCTGGTATGTTGTGTTTTCATTTTCATTCAGTTCAAAATAGTTTCTAATTTCCCTTTCAATTTCTTTATTGATCATGGGTTATTTAGAAGTGTAGGATTTGGTTTTCAGACATTTGAGGATTTTCCAGATATTTTTCTGGTAATAATTTTTCATATAATTCCATTGTGGTTAGAGAACATACTTTTTAATTAAAAATTTATTTTTCAATTACAATTCATATGCAATATTATTTTGTATTAGTTTCAAGTGTACAGCATAGTGGTTAGATAAGCATGTGCTTTACAAAGTGTTCCCTTGATGTTTCCAGTACCCATCTGGCACCACACACAGTTATTACAATATTAGTGACTATTTCCCCTATATGTTGTACTTTATGTTCCATGACTACTTTGTAACTGCCAATTTGTATTTCTCAATCCCTTCACTTTTTTATCCAGCTGCTGAACACCCTCCCTTTGAGGAACCATTAGTCTATTATCTGTATCTCTGAGTCTGTTTGCATTTTGTTTGTTTGTTTGTATTGTTCTTTAGATTCCACATATAAGTGAAATCATATGGTATTTGTCTTTCTATGAATGATATTTTTCCGCTTAGCAAAGTACCCTCTAGGTCTATCCATGACATCCCAAATGGTAAGGTTTCATTCTTTGAGCCTGGAACAGCGTGGCTCAGGTGATCGGGCATCATCCCACAAAGCAAATGCCTCCAGTTCAATTCCTGGTTGGGGCACATGCTGGGTTTCGGGTTCAGTTCCTAGTCAGGCCACGAATGAGAGGCAACCGATTGGTGTTCCTCTCTCACATGGATGTTTCACTCCTTTTCTTCCTCCCTCCCCCCTCTCTAAAAACATATATAAATAAATAAATTTCTTAAAGATTTCATTCTTTTTATGGCCAAATAATATTCCATTGTATATATGTACTGCCACTTTAATATAGTTGTCTATTGACAAACACTTGAGTTGCTTCCATATCTTGGCTATTGTAAATAATGCTACAATGAATATAGGGATGCATATGTTTTTAGAATTAGTGTTTTGGGTTTCTTTGGATATATACCAAGAAGTGGAATCACTGGGTCATAAGACAGGTCCATTTAAAAGTTTTTGAGAAACCTCCATACTGTTTTCATAGTGGCTAGACCAGTTTCCACCAACAGTGAATGAAGGTTCTCTTTTATGCACATCCTTGCCAATCCTTGTTCGTTAATTTATTGATGACAGCCATTCTGACAAGTGTGAGTTGACATCTCATTGTGGTTTTGATGATTAGTGACATTGAGCTCTTTCCGTATGTTTATTGGTCATCTGTATGTCTTCTTCAAGGAAGTGTCTGTTCAGATCCTTTTTCCATTCTTTAAATTGAATTGTTTGTTTTTGGTGATGAGTTCTGTGAGTTCTTTATACAGTTTTTTATTTACCACATATGCTTTTTAAGTGTTTATTGTATTGTTTCCATGACCATTTAGTCCCCTTCTCTCCCCCCCCCCCCCCCCCAGCAATCATCACACTGTTGTCCATGTCCCTGGGTCCTTTCTCCTTTTTGCTCAATTCCTCCACCCCCTAAACTCTCCACCCCAGCTGTCATCCTGTTCTCCATCCATGAGTCTGTTCCCATTTTCCTTGTTAGTTCAATTAGTTCATTAGATTCCACATATGAGTGAAATCATGTGGTATTTCTTTTTCTCTGACTGGCTTATTTCACTTAGCATAATGTTCTCCAGGTCCATCCACACTGTTGGAAAGGATGAAATTTTCTTCTTTTTTACAGTCAAGTAGTATTCCATTGTGTAAATGTCCCATAGTTGTTTTATCTATTGGTGACACTTGGGCTGCTTCCATATCTTGGCCATTGTAAATAATGTTGCAATGAACATAGGGGTGCTTATATTCTTTCAAATTAGTATTTTGGGTTCCTTAGGATATATTCCCAGAAGTATGATCACTGAGTCAAAAGGCAGGTTCATTTTTAATTTTTTGATGTATCTCTATACTGCTTTCCACTGTGGCTGCACCAATCTGCATTCCTACCAACAGTGCAAAAGTGTTCCCTTTCTCCACATCCTCACCAGCACTTGCTGTTTGTTGATTTATTGATGACAGCCATTCTGACAGATGTGAGATGATATCTCATTGTGGTTTTAATTTGCATTTCTTTAATGACTAGTGATGTTGGGCATCTTTTCATATGTCTAATAGCCATCTGTATGTTCTCCTTGGAGAAGTGTCTGTTCAGGTCCTTTGCCCATTTTTTTAATTGGGTCATTTGTGTTTTTGGTGTTGAGTTTTGTAAGTACTTTATAAGTTTTGGATATTAACCCCTTATCAGATGTATTGGCAAATGTGTTCTCCCATTCTGTGAGATGTCTTATTATTTTGTTGATGATTTCCTTTGCTGTGCAAAATCTTTTTAGTTTGATGTGGTCCCATTGGATTATTTTGTTTGTTTCTTTTGCCCAAGAAAACATATCCAAAACATATTGCTGAGAGTGATGTCAAAAGTTTACTGCTTATGTTTTCTTCTAGGATTTTTATGGTTTTCAGTCTTACGTTTAAGTCTTTAATACATTTTGAGTTTATTCTTGTACATGGTGTAAGAAGGTGTTCTAGTCTCATTTTTTTGCATGTATCTGTCTAGTTTTACTTACACCATTATTGAAGACACTGTCTCTACTCCACTGAATGTCCTTGCTTCTTATGTCAAGTACTAATTGACCATAAGAGTGTGGTTTTATTTCTGGACTTGAATCTATTAAATTGATCTATATGTCTGTTTTTATGCCAATACTGTGCTGTTTTGATGACTATGGCCTTGTAGTGTAGTTTGATATCAGGTAGCATGACACCTTCAACTTTTTTTTTTCTCTCAAGATCACTGTGGCTATTCAGGATCTTTTGTAATGCATATAAATTATTGTATAATTAGTTCTAATTCTGTGAAATATGTCATTTGTGTTTTTATTTTTATGATTGTATTTATTTATTTTTAGAGAGAGGGGAAGGGAGGGAAAAAGAGAGGGAGAGAAACATCAGTGTGCGGTTGCCTCTAGTGTGCCCCCTACTGGGGATCTGGCCTGCAACACAGGCATGTGCCCTGACTGGGAATCAAACCAGTGAGCCTTTGGTTCACAAGCCAGCACTCAATCCACTGAGCCACACCAGCCAGGGCACCACTTGTGTTTTTATATGAATTGTGTTGAATCTATAGATTGTTTTGGGCAGTATGGACATTTTAACGGTTATTTCCTGTTATCCAAGAGCACAGCATGTGCTTCCATTTTTTGTGTGTCTTTTCAATTTCTTTCTTCAGTGTGTTATAGTTTTCTGAGTGCGTGTCTTTTACCTCCTTGGTTAAATTTATTCCTAAGTATTTTTTTGATGCAATTGTAAATGGGATTGTTTTCTTAGTTTCCCTTTCTCATAGTTCATTATTGTTATATAAAAATGCAAACTATTTCTGTATATACATTGTGTACCCTGCTAGTTTACTGAATTTATTTATCAGTTCTAATATTTTTTGTTGAAATATTTAGGGTTCTCTGTACACAGTATCATGTCATCTGCAAATAATGACAGTTTACTTCTTCCTTTCCAATTTAGATGCTTTATATTTCTTCTTCTTATCTGCTTGCTATTTTTAGGACTTCGACTACTATGTTGAATAAGAGAGATGAAAGTGGACAATCCTGTCTTGTTCATGATCTTAAGGGAAATGCTTTAATTTTTTCCATTTTGAGTATGATGTTAGCTGTGGGTCTGCCATATATGGTCTTTATTATGTTCAGATATGTTCCCTCTAGGCTCACTTTACTGAGAATTTTTATCATTAATGGGTGCTGGATTTTGTCAAATGCTTTTTCTGAATCTATTGATATGATCATGTGGTTTTTATCCTTCATTTTGTTTATATGGTATATTACGTTGATTTGTGGATATTATACCAACCTTGCATCCCAGCAATAAATCCCACTTGATTATGGTGTATAATCTTTTTATTTTTTATTATTTTTTAAGATTTTATTTATTTATTTTTAGAAAGAGGGGAAGGGAAGGAGAAAGAAATGGAGAGAAACATCAATGTGCAGTTAACCTCTCAGGTACCCCGCACTGAGGACCTGGCCTGCAACCCAGGCATGTGCCCTGACTGGGAATTGAACTGGCAACCCTTTGGTTCAGAGGCCAGTGCTCAATACATGGAGCCACACCTGCCAGGGCTGGTGTATAATCTTTTTAATATATTGCTGGATTCGGTTTATATTTTGTTGAGGATTTTAGCATCTATGTTCTTCAGGGATATTGGCCTATACTTTTATTTCTTTGTAGCGTCTTTATCTGGTTTTGGAATTAGGATAATGTTGGCTTTGTATAATGAGCTTGAGAGTCTTCCTTCTTTTTAAGTTTTTTGAAATGTTTTGGGAAGTATAGATGTTGAGAAAATACTTTTTATGCATTGGGTACTTTGGACTTTATTTAGACTTGTTTTATGGCCCAGAACATGGTCTAGCTTGGTAAATGTTCTGTGTGCAGTTGAAAAAGGAAGTTGTATTTTAACTTCTAGTGGCAGGAAGTGCTAACAAACCCTAGTATTTGGAAACATTTTTGTCTCCCAAACAATTGGATTTTGCAATTATCTTATATGCAAAAATAAAATGTTTTTTATTAATAACTACATGACAATATATAAATAAACAATTATCTTTTCATTCTAGGGATAAATAAATTGATTGTGGAAAATGGTTCTTTTAATGTACAGCAGGATTCAGTTTTCTAGTATTTTACTGAGAATTTTTACATCTATATTTATCAGTGATATTGGCCTGTAGTTTTCTTTTTTTAAAAAAGATTTTATTTACTTATTTTTAGACAAAGGGGAAGGGAGGAAGAAAGAGAGAGAAACAGCAATGTATGGTTGCTTCTTGTGCACCCTCTACTGGGAACCTGGCCTGCAACCCAGACATGTGCCCTGACTGGGAATCAAACCTGTGACCCTTTGGTTCATAGGTTGGCACTCAATCCACTGAGCTACACTAGCCAGCGTGGTTTTCTAGTATTGTCTTTGTCTGTTTTGGCATCACAGTAATGCTGCCTTTGTAAAATAAGTTTGGAAGTGTTTCCTCATTTTCTATATTTTTTGGAAGAGTTTGAGAGGATTGGCATTAATTTTTTAAAAAATATTTGTTAAAATTCACCAGTGAAGCCCTCTGATCCTGGGAGTTTCATTGTTGGGAGAATTTTTATTAAGATTCAATCTCCTTACTAGTAATTGATCTGTTTAGATTTTCTGTTTCTTTCTGGTTCAATCTTGGTAGATTATATGTTTCTAAGAATGTTTCCATTTGTTATAATTTATATTGTTTGTTGGTATATAATTATTTGATAGTAGCCTCTTATGATCATTTGTATTTCTGTGGTACCAGTTGTAATGTCTCCTCTTTTAATTGTAATTTTGTTGTTTTAGGTCCTCTCTCTTTTTGCCTTGGTTATTCTGGCTAAAAGTTTGTCCATTTTTGTTTATCTTTTTAAAGAACCAACTCTTAATTTCATTAATATTTGTTATTGTTTTTCTATTCTCTACTGCATTTATTGCCACTCTAATATTTATTATTTCTTTTTACCTTCTGACTTTGGGCTTAGTTTGTTCTTCTTTTTAAAGTTTTTTTGACATATAAAGTTAGGTTGTTTGATATCTTTCCATTTTTTAAAAAATATATTTTATTGATTATGCTATTACAGTTGTCCCATTTCCCCCCCTTTCTTCCCCTCCACCCCACCCCACCATTCCCCACCCTTTAGTTTTTGTCCATAGGTCATACACATAAGTTCTTTGTCTTCTACATTTCCTATACTATTCTTAACTTCCCCCTGTCTGTTTTCTACCTACTGTTTATGCTACTTATTCTCTGCACCTGTTCTCCCTCTCTCCCCCTCCCACTCCCCTGTTGATATCCCTCCATGCCTTATATAAATCCCTTTAACATTTCATATAATAAAGGCTGGGTGATGATGAACTCCTTGAACTTGACCTTATCTGAGAAGCACTTTCTCTGCCCTCCCATTCTAAATGATAGCTTTGCTGGATAGAGTATTCTTGGATGTAGGTCCTTGCCTTTCATGACTTGGTAAACTTCTTTCCAGCCCCTTCTTGCCTGCAAGGTCTCTATTGACAAATCAGCTGACAGTCTTATGGGAATTCCTTTGTAGGTAACTGTCTCCTTTTCTCTTGCTGCTTCTAAGATTCTCTCCTTATTTTTCATCTTGGGTAATGTCATTATGATGTGTCTTGCTGTGTTCCTCTTTGGGTCCAACTTCTTTGGGACTCTCTGAGCTTCCTGGACTTCCTGAAAATCTATTTCCTTCACCAACTTGGGGAAGTTTTCCTTCATTATTTGTTCAAGTAAGTTTTCAATTCCTTGGTCTTCCTCTTCTCCTTCTGGCACCCCTATGACTCGGATGTTGGGATGTTTAAAGATGTCCTGGAGGTTCCTAAGCCTCTCCTCATTTTTTTTGAATTCTTGTTTCTTCATTCTTTTCTGGTTGAATGTTTTTTTCTTTCTGCTGGTCCACTCCATTGATTTGAGTCCCAGTTTCCTTCTCATCCCTATTGGTTCCCTGCAGATTTCCCCTCATTTCCTTTATATTATCCTTCATTTGTTCAAGTAGTTGTGACAATTTTTCTTCGAATTCTGTGAACATCCTGATTACCAGTGCTTTGAACTGTGCATCTGATAAGTTGGCTATCTCTTTGTCACTTAGTTGTATTTTTTATGGAGCTTTGACGTGTTCTTTCATTTGGGCCTTTTTTTCTTGGTGCGCCTGTTACTTTAAGGGGCGGAGCCTTAGGTGTTCACTAGGGCGGGGTAACCCACGTCTTTGTCTGTGGGGGCGGGGTAACTACGTCATCGTGTTGTGACACCGTGGGGACGGGGCCTGAGAGAACAATGGCGCTTGCTCTGTTCTCTGCACTTCCCCAGACACCCACAAGCAAGTTGGGCCCTTCTTTGCTGGCTCCAGGGTGGGTGGACGGGCTGCAGAGTTCCAAGTCCCTGTGGGTCTCCCCAACGAACTCTCCTGTGAGGCCAGGAGTTCCTCCCGCTGCCGCCTCAACCCCCACAGGTGTATTCAATCGGTGGTTTGAGGCTTTATTTCCCTGTGTTGGTGGGCCACACGGTCTGTTCCACTCCCCAGCTTTTCCTCCCAGCTTATCTGCTTGAGAATGAGGAACCGCCCGGTCCACCAGTCTCAGCCCCGGTTTCGCCAAGTGCACCTGCCACGCTTTGGCCAGGCGCACCGGCCACGGGCCTCTCCGGGCAGCTGGAGTATTGCTGGTTCTGCTCCACAAACCGCGTCTTGCCCAGTGCTCTCCACCCGGCTCCGCCCCGCTTACCGGTCTGGATGAACGTGTCTTCTTTAACTCCTTGGTTGTCGGACTTCCACTCAGTTCAGTTTTCTGTCAGATCTGGCTGTTTTTGTTTTTTAAAATTGTTGTTTTTCCTCTTTTGGTTGTGTTAGGAGGCACAGTGTGTCTACCTACGCCTCCATCTTGGCCAGAAGTTGATATCTTTCCATTTTTTGATGTATATGTATATAACTATAAACTTCCCACTTAGGACTGTTTTTGCTGCATTGCATAAGTTTCGGCATATTGTGTTTTTTCGTATCTTTTAGTCTAAAGATACTTGTTGATTTCCTGTTTAATTTCTTTTTTGATCCATTAGTTGTTCAGGAGAGTGTTAATTTTTATGTATTCATGAGTTTTCCTCCTGTTATTGATTGCTAGTTTTATACCATTGTGTCAGAGAAGATACTTGGTATGATTTTAATCTTCTTGAATTTGCTAAGACTTATTTTGCAGCCTAACATGTGATGGATACTAGAAAATGTTCCATGTGCCCTTGAGAAGAATATGTATTCTGCTGTTGTCAGAAAGGATGTTCTGTGTGTTGCTATTAGGTACCTTTGACCTATAATGTTCAAATCCATTGTTTTCTTAATGATTCTCTGTCTGGATGATCTATTCATTGTTGATACTGGGGTAATAAAGTCCTAATTATTACTGCATTGGTCTTTATTTCTCCTTTTAGTTCTGTTAGTGTTTGCTTTATATATTTAGGTGTTTCGATGTTGGGTGCATATGCATTTATAATTGCTCTATCTTCTTGATGGATTGACCCCTTTTATCACTACATAATGATATACTTTGACTCTTTTTTAAACTATTTTTAGTTTAAATTATATTTTGTCTGATATAAGTATAGCTATAAAACCCTTATTTGGTGGCCAGTTGCCTGAATTATCTTTTCCAATTCCTTCACACTTAGTCTATATGTATCTTTAAAGCTATAGTCTTTTGTAGGCAGCATATTATTGGATCCTGTTCTTTAAATCCATTCAGCCATTCTATATTTTTGATTGGAGAATTTAATCCAACTACATTTAAAGTAACATAATTGTTGATGAATAAGGACTTACTATTGCCATTTTGTTAATTGTTTTCTGACTGTTTTATAAATCCAATATTTTTCGCTTCTTATTTACTGTCTTCTTTTGTGATTCAATGCCTTTTTTTTTTATCAGTATGCTTTAACTTTTTTCATGTTCTTCTGTGTAACTACTACATGTTTTTCCCCTGTGGTTACCATGAGGCTAACATAAAATACCTTAAAATTACCATTCCTTATTTTAACCTGATAAAACTTGACTTTCCAAAGCTTTACACTTTTATCTCTCCTCCCCCCAAAATTTGTAGGTTATTGATGTTACAGTTTAAATAGTATTTACATTGTGTATTGAATAACAGATTACTGTGATTATGGTTATTTTAAATAATTTTTGTTTTACAATTAGTTATGGTTATTTAAATTTTTTCAGGTACAGTTGACATTCACTATTATGTTAGTTTCAAGTGTACAACATAGTGGTTATGATAAGGGAACTCATAGTTGATAGGCTTAAGTGATTAATGCATGTGGAAAGCTCTTGTTCAAGGAACTGGAACACATGACCTCCATGACTCTAGGACAGGGGTGTCAAACTCATTTTCACCGGGGCCACATCAGCCTTGCGGTTGCCTTCAAAGGGCCAAATGTAATTTTAGGACTATATAAATGTAACTACTCCTTAACAGTTAAGTGAGAGCTTGGCGCTGCCACTGGGTAGAAACTAGGTACCCGGCCCGATAAAACAAGGTAGAGGGTCGGACTTGGCCCACAGGCCTAGTGTTTGTCACCTGTGTATTAGAGTATTAACTCAAAGTCCAAAATCTCATCTACCTCTTATCAGTGAAATCATCTAAATTAGATACAGGCGAGGCTCTGGATATACTCTGTCCTGGGACAAAATTCTTCTTTATCTGTGGATCTGTGAAACAAGAAAATGAGTTTTATGTTCCCAAAAGACAATGGTGGGTCTAGCATAGGTTAACAGTTATAGACATTCCTGTTTAAAACAGGAAAAGATAAAATATATAAAGGGATTGCTGGTTTCCCCCCAAATTTCAAAATCCAGCCAGGTAATCTCCATTAGGTTCCAAGGCCAGGAAATGATCCACTGTGGTTCTCAGCTCTGTTCTCTGGATCCAAGACTCCATCCTTCCTGTCATCCTTCTTTTCCCATGAAAGGTGTGTGTGTTTACAGCTGAGTGGTTTTATCAGCCTGCTTCCTGTCTGTAGGATTTGGGCGGTCCAGCAAACTCCTTCATTGTGTCTTCTCTGTGTCCCTTTCAGCCCGTCCTGTCAGGGTTTCAGCTGGCATCAAATCCTCAAGGGCCTTGGGATCTCCTTTGTACGTCATGGGGATTAGCTCCAGTGGTGAGAGGCTCCTTCACCTACCTCTTCTACAGAATCCCAACTGTGTTTTGTTTTTTTATCTCTATTTTGTTGTTGTTTTGTTGAGATGGATGAAGGGATCTATGAATTACTCAAAGCCTTTTTGGGCTATGACAAGGAAAGCTGCTGAGAACAAATATTCCTGTGTTAGGCTTTCTATGGATTTACGCTTTCGTTTCTCTTGGGTAAATGCCTAGGAATGAAATGGCTAAATCGTATAGTGGGTATATGTTTCACTTTTTAAGAATTGCCAAACTGTTTTCCTAAGTGGTTGTACATTTTACATTCTCACCAGCATTGAATGAGGTGAGATTCTAATTCCTCCATATCTCCATCAACATTTAGAGAGGTCAGGTTTTTAAATTTTAGTCATTCTGATAGGTAGATTACTGTGTTGCCACCGATTGAGGCCAGGCAGGGTCATGGTATTCGTGCAGACAGAAAAATATTCACGGAGCTGTTGGGATGTCTGGCGTGCCTTTATTCATGGGTGGGCGAGTCATGCATGCTGCAAGCTGTGTGTTTATCTGCATGCCTCATGTCGTGGCCCCTGCTCCCCAGCGTGGCACCCATCATGGCACCTGTCCCCTTGCGTGTCTCTCATCATCACAGCCCCAGCAGGGAGTCCCTACCTGTTTAAGTACTAGAGGGGAACAAAGCCGGAAACCTGCCAGAACATTATTATATAACATAACATAATTCTGCACATCCAAGCCCACTTCATGTTATGGGAACACTTTATCAGACCCAGTCTCAAGGCTGTGAGGACACTGGTTACCAGGCCCCTCCAACGCTATGGGAACACTGCTCCCCTTAGTTACCCAGACACCTGGGGGAGGAAGCCAGACTGCCTCCTCTTACCCTGCAGTTACGTAATGATTTTAACACCAGTTGACAATCCTTGCTTGAATCAATTTCATTAGAGCTTGCAAAATGCTTTTGTATTTCTAACATTATTTTTACATGGACTAGCTGACATTCTTCAGTAAAACAGAGCTTTCTTTCATTCTCACCAACTGAGATTATGTAGTTACCCTAAATGCAGTTCCCACTAAAAAGGAGATTAGAGCCCTGGCTGGGTGGCTCAATTTGATGGAAGGTCATCCCGAACACCTACAGGTTGCAGGTTTGATCCCCAGTCAGAGTGTGTGTAGGAGGCAACCAATCAATGTTTCTCACTTCCATGTGTATCTCTCTCTCTCTCTTTCTCTCTGAAATCAATAAACATATCCTCAGGTGAGGATTTAAAAAAGGAGATTAGGTGTTTAATTTTTTCCCTTTAATCCTCATACTCCTTTTTTTTTTTTTTTAAAGATTTTAATTTATTTTTAGACCAGGAGTGTCAAACTTTCTTTCACCAGGGGCCACATCAGCCTCGTGGTTGCCTTCAAAGGGCCAAATGTAATTTTAGGACTGTATAAATGTAACTACTCCTTAACTAGGGGCAAGGAACTCAGGGTTGCCGCTGGGTAGAAACAAGGTGCCGGGCTGGATAAAACAAGGTGGAGGGCCGGATTCAGTCCGAGGGCCTTGTGTTTGCGACCTGTGCTCTAGGAGGTGGAAAAGCAATTCAACCTTTGTGCCCCAGGTTGCGGGTTGGGGGATCTGCAAGCAATGGAGATGATACCTGGCCATTGTGTTCCAGGAAGGGAACATCCCTGATGCAGATAAAGAATTGTTGATCAGTAAATAAAGAAATCCTAGGAAAATTGCTGGGACAGCAACTCTTATCTCATTAATGTTTTCCCAAACCCCTTACCTACCGTTTTCTTCTCCTTATAAAAGGTTGGCTTGAGGCCCTTGCTGGTGTGGCACGTGGATTGAGTGCTGGCCTGTGAACCAAAGGGTTGCTGGTTTGATTCCCAGTCAGGGCACATACCCGGGTTGTGGGCTGGGTCCCCAGCGGAGAGCTGTGTGAGAAGCAACCACAAATTGATGTTTCTCTCCCTCTCTTTCTCCCTCCATTCCCCTTTCTCTAAAAATAAATAAATAAAATCTTTTTAAAAAAAGGAAAGGAAAGGCCAGCCTGAGCTGAGATGTTAAGGTGGTTTTAGGGTACATAACCCGCCATGTTCTCAGATCTCCAGCAACTGAATAAAGCACCCATAAAGATTCAACCCTTGTCTCTACTTCCTGGTTCTGGTGAGACAAGCAGTGTGAATGCTGACTTTTCTGGTTTCATTTAATCATTCACATAACTTACAAAGTCATCCCTTTGATGAACCTAGTACCTACTTGATGCTGTATATAGTTATTACAATATTATTGACTATATTTCCTAAGCTGTACTTTACATTCTGGTGACTATTTTGTAACTGCCAATTTGTACTTCTTAATCCTTTCATCTTCTCCACCCAGTCCCCCAAACTGCCTTTCATATGGCAACCATCAGCTTGTTTTCTATAACTATGAGTTTGTTTCTGTTTTGTTTGATCATTTATTATGTTTTTTAGATTCCTCATATAAGTGAAATCATGTGGTATTTTTCTTTTTCTGTCTGGCTTATTTCACTCAGCATAGTACCCTCTCGGGCCATCCTCGTTATCATGGATGGTAAGATTTTATTCTTTTTTAGGTCTGTGTAATATTCCATTGTATATATGAGTATCTACCACCTCTTATTTATGCAATTGTTTATTGATGGACACCTAGGCTGCTTCCATGTCTTGGCTATTATAAATAATGTTACAAGAATATGGAGATGCATATATCTTTTTAAATTAATGTTTTGGATTTCTTTGCATAAATACCCAGAAGTGGGATTGCTAAATCATGCAGTAGTTCTATTTTTAATTTTTTGAGGAACCTCTGTACTGTGTACTGCAGTGGCTGCACCTGTCTGCATTCCCACCGACAGTGCACGAGGGTTCCCTTTTCTCCACGTCCTCACCAGCACTTGTTTGTAATTTATCGATGATAGTCATTCTGACATGTGTAAGGTGGTATCTCATTGTAGTTTTAATTTGCATTTCTCTGATGATTAGTGATGTTGAGCAACTTTTTATATGTCTATTGGCTATCTGTATGTTTTCTTTGGAGAAGTGTGTATTCAGTGCCTTTGCCCATTTTTAAATTGGATTGTTTATTTTTTTGGTGTTGAGTTGTATGAGTTCTTTTTACATTTTGGATATTAACCCCTTATTGGGTGTGTCATTGACAAATATCTTCTTCCATTCAGTAGGTTGTCTCTTCATTTTGTTGATGGTTTTCTTAGCTGTACAAAAACTTTTTAGTTTGATGTGGTCTCATTAGTTCATTTTTCTTTTGTTTCCCTTGCACAAGGAGATACATCAAAAAAAATTACTAAGGGTGATATCAAATAGTTTACTGCTTATGTTTTCTTTTCTTTTTTTTTAAAGATTGTATTTATTTATTTTTAGAGAGGGGAAGGGAAGGAGAAAGAGAGGAAGAGAAACATCAATGTGTGGTTGCCTCTCGTGCACCCCCTACTGGGGGACCTGGCCCTCAACCCAGGCATGTGTCCTGACTGGGAATCAAACCAGTGACCTTTGGTTCACAGGCTGGCACTCAGTCCACTGAGCCACACCAGCCAGGGCTATTGCCTATGTTTTCTTCTAAGAGTTTTACAGTTTCAGGTCTTACATTTAAGTTTTTAATCTATTTTGAGTTTATTCTTGTACATGGTGTAGGAAGGTAGTCTTGTTTCATTTTTTTCCATGTATCTGTACAATTTTCCCAACACCATTTATTGAAGTGATTGTTTTTTACCACAGGGCATATTCTTGCCTCCTTTGTGATAAATGAATTGACCATATAGGTGTTGGTTTATATCTGGGCTCTCTATTCTGTTCCATTGAACTATGTGTCTGTTTTTATGTGGGTACCAGGCTGTTCTGATTACTATAGCCTTGTAATATAGTTTGAATTAGGTAGTGTGTCTCCTCTAAATTTGTTCTTTTTTTCTCTCAAGGTTCCTATGGGTATTTGGGGTCTTTTGTGATTCATATAAATTTTAGGTTTATTTTTCTAGTTCTGTGAAAAATGCCATTGGTGTTTTGATAGGGCTTGCATTGAATCTATAGATTGCTTTGGGTAATGAGGACATTTTAACAATATTAATTGTTATTATCCATGAGCACAATACATGCTTCCATTTATTTGCATATTTTTCATTTTTTTAATGTCTTATAGTTTTCTGAGTTCTGAATACATGTCTTTTACCTCTGTGGTTAAATTTATTCCTAGGTATTTTATTTTCTTTTGATGCAATTGTAAATGGAATTGTTTCCTTAATTTCTTTTTCTGATACTTTGTTATTGGTGTGTAAAAATGCAATCTATTTCTGAATATTAATTTTGTATCCTGCTACTTAACTGAATTTATTTATCAGTTCTAATATTTTTTGGTTGGAATCTTTAGGGTTCTCTATACATAGTATCATGGCATCTGCAAATAATGGCAGTTTTACTTCTTCCTTTCCGGTTTGGATGCCTTTTATTTCTTTTTGTTTTCTGATTGCTGTGGCTGGGACATCTGATATTATGTTGAATAAAAGTAGTGAAAGTGGACATTCTTGTCTTGTGTCTGATCTTAAGGAAAATGCTTTTGGCTTTTCATGGTTGAGTATGATGTTAGCTGTGGGTTTGTCATATATGGCCTTTATTATGTTGAGATATGTTCCCTGTAGTCCCACTTTGCTAAAACTTCTTTATCTTAAGTGGATGCTGAATTTTGTCAAAGGCATGAAATTTTTTAAAGCTGCTTTTGATATATCATTGTTGTGTAAAGAGTTTTCCTCTTTTTAAAATCAGTTCTTAGGGGAAACTTGAAGAATTGGGATTATTAAAGCATAAACATACTAAAGGTCTCTGATGTGCATTAAGGCTAGGGTTCTGCACCCAGACCAGGCCCTCAGTCCCTAGCTCACTTAGCACATTTAATTTTGTTGAAGACTAGCTTTACTTGGGATGATCAGCTGAGGCTTATCATTATTCCTTTCTGTGATCAACCCCCATGAGGGGACAAATGGGCCTCTGTGGGTACTCCCAAAATCCTGTATGGATAGCAAGTTTTCGTCTGAAGAAAAATAGAATACTCATATTTCTGTGACCACTCTGGTTTTTCTCCTCTCTTATAGTTAAACCGCTGCCTGCCTTATTTAGTACTTGTAAGACACCTTGCAGAGAGGCAGTTCTTCCAATTCATATCTGTGCTGCAGAAGCTAGCACAGAGCCCGACACTTACTGGTACCCAATGAAGAGTTGTTGAATAACTAAAATGACCATTTGCTATGCAGAAGGTCCTGCTCTAAGTTTGTTCACATACATTATCTAACTTAATAACCCTAGCAATCCTGAGAGGATGGCTTTATTTTCCCTATTTAGCAGATGAGTAAATCGAGATTCACAGAAGTAGGAAACTTGCTTGAAGTCACACAACTAATAAAGTTGCAAAGTCAAGATTTGTCTCTAGATAAAATATTTCTTTCCATTAACATTGGAATATTATATGTTGGTCACACTTTTTTTTAAGTGAATGGTGCTGTCTGTACTAGGGTGGAAGAGAGACATTGAACTTCAAAGGGGGTACTGTGGGTCAAACACTCAGGGAGAAGGACAGGGCTCTCTCCCCCTTTCTCTCTACTCTCACTATCCCTCCCCCTACCTCTGGTTGGGTCTTTGTGTCTTACAGATGCCAGTGAGCTGCATAAAGAATTATTGCCCTTACAATGCAAAAATTCTCAAAAAGAAGGGTTAGGGTCAGGGGCGAGGCTTAGGGCTACAGGTCATTGGCATCAGGATTCCATGTTGAAAATGCAGATTTTTAGTATCCCCAGAGATATTAAAGCAGACTTTCAAAGAGTCAAACCCAGTTGAATCTGCGTTTTAATAATTTCACCAGGTGATTTTCATACCCTCAAGTTTGAGAACAATTGCCTTAGAAGGGAGAGTCCATGGTCAGAGCTACAAGCCCAGCAGGAAGGGTTATAATCAGGGACAGGTGTTCTCTGTTCACATGCGGGTCACCAAGGTACACTGGGACTGTCCAGCAAGACAGACAGGGTTCTGGGCCTGCCACGTGCGGTGGCGTTACGTTTCTGGCACATGGAGCTACTCTGTGCTGTTACGGAAGCAAATCAGTAGTCCCATCTCAACTGGCATTTGGTGGAAACAAGATATGGTGCCAGTTACCAATCAGACTACCGCTGGACAGCAGACTGGAGAAGTGGCCCAGAAGCACAAGTCTATTTTGTTGCTTTTTCTTCACGTTCATAGGAATGTTCTTTGACCTTCATTCGGCTTCTAGGGCCAGAGATTTTAAAGAGTAGAAAGTAAGGGGAGGATGGGAGAGGCAGTTTATAACTTATTAGCAGAGGAACTTGGTGGAGCCCCATGTTTTATGAAGAAACCACTGCAGGGTTTTCAGGAACTACTATAAAGGACACATGGACAAAATCAAGGGGGTGGGTGGAAGCAAGGGAGGGAGGTGGGTTTGGATGAGGTTGGGGGAAGGGGAGGGGAGAAAATGCAGACAACTGTAACTGAACAACAATAAAGTAGTTAAAAGAAAGAAAGAAAGAAAGAAACCACTGAAGGCAATGTCAACTGTGGTTGTTTTTGGTAAAAAAGACCCTGGGGGCTAATTGATTAATTTTTGCCTCCAACTTTTCTGTATTTTCTGATTTTCTTTAACAAACATGGAATAATAATACCCATTATTATGTTACCATGTGGCAGACACTGTTGTAAGCATTTACATTAATTAACTCATTTCATCCTCACAATTGTCTTATAATGGAGGTACTATTTTACCCCCCTTTTACAGATGAGTAAATTGAGGCACAGAGATGTTAAATAATTTGCCCAAGGCTACATAGGTGGTAAGCGGCAGGGGCGGAATCCAACCGGGGCAGTTTGACGCTGTGTGCTTAACCTTCATATCCTGCTGCATATTATGTTCACCATGTAAAAAGATGAGCATTAAGAAAATACCGGGACACATAATTATTCAGAGTGCCACTGTGTGCTGTCCATTTCAAATGGTGAAGTAATAATATCAGCATTTGCTATGTACTTGTTTGGGACCAAGTAATTTACTTTCACTAATTCGTTTAATTTTTATAATGCTCTAGAGCCGTGCTACTTCCTGCCTATGGCTACTGAGCACCTGAAGTCTGGTTAGTCTGAATTGAGATGTGCTGTATGTATAAAATGCATGCTAGATTTCAAAAACCTTGTATTAAAAATTAATATAAAATGTCTCCTTAATTTTTTTCATTGATTACATGTTGAAATGATAATATTTTGGCTACTTTTGGTTAAATAAAATACAGTATTAAAATCAATTTCATCTGTTTCTTTTTGCTCTTTATATTGTGGGTACTGAATTTTTTAAACTTACATTTGTGGTTCATGCTGTATTTCCGTGGGACAGTGCTGTTTTATAAGGTAGGTGTTGCCATTGTCTCACTTTTCAGATGAAGAAACTGAGAGGTTAAGTAACTTGTCTGGGTCCTGCAGCTGGGAAGCGAGAAGCCAGGACTGACACTCAGGCCTGCGCTGGTTAGAGACTCATGGGCGTTGCGTGGGTTCACGGTTGTTTCCTCTTCTTCCTTTAGTTGTTCAAGGTATATGGTAATAACATCTGTGAATAATTGGAAAGTTCTTGCTTATTTTGTTTTGGGGTTCATCTGCTTAAAAATTTAAAAAAATTAGTTCTTATGCTCTTTTTTTTTTTTTTGCTTGATGCAAATCATTTCTTCAGGACCTTATCGCCTCAGAGCATTCACAAAATCAAGGTTCTGGGTTCTAAAGGCTAAGAAACGGACCACCGACTGAGGTTGGACCACCGACTGAGGTTGAATCGCCGATATAGTGTCACGCTGGCCAGCCGGCCACGTTCCCTGACGGCATCTACAGCAGCATTCTCAGCGCTGGCACCGGCGGCGTTCCGGTCCGGACGGTGCTTTGGTGTGAGTCCCGTCCCGCGGGACGGCCGGCCGGCAGCATCTTGGCTTCTGCCCGCGGGCTGCCGGCAGCGCCCCCCACCGGCCCGGTGACAACCGGAAGTCTCCAGGCACGTCCCGCGCGAGGCGGGCGAGAACCACCGCGCAGTCGGGGTTGCTTTCACACGCCACAGACCAGCCGCTATGGGGAACTCAGAAGAGCGAGGCATTGCTGTGTCTGCGTGTGACTGGATGTTGGGCAAGCGGGCGGGAAAAGCATTCCTGTTTGCACTCATTCGTGTAAGTCACGTGAGAGTGAGGTTCGGCACCCAGGGGCAGAGTCAGATCTGCATCAAGCTCTGCCTCTACCTCTTACTGCTGTGTCCTCCCCAGCAAGTCACTCAGCCTCTCTTAGCCCTGACTTCCTCATCTACTGGATAACGTGGAAAAGACAGTGGTGCAGGTGCAGAGGGAAAATGAGGCACGGGAAGTAAGTACGGTGCGGTACCTGGTGCCGGAAGCAGCGCGTAAGTGGGCGGTAAATATGGGCCCCGCCCCTTCGTGATCGCGTTAAGATGAGCTGGAGCCCCAGGTCCCAGGCCTGGTGCCGTCAGCAGGAATCCCCAGGGGGACCTGTGAGCTCATCTTGCCTTGACCTCTGGGCTTCTGTTTCCAGACATGTTTTCTGTTCTGCTCCATGGGTGGCAATCTCAGTTCTTCCCTGACTTCCATCAAAACCAAAACAGAAACAAAAGTAAAAAGTAAAAAAATACGCTTGCCAAAAAAAAGTCTGTGATTGTGACCAGTTTACTGAAAATGAGGGGCCACATTACCCTTCACTGCACACACAGCTGAACTTGTACGTGGGTATTCTTGTCCTTTTAAGTCACATTGTTTTCAGGGTCCCTTTTTGATGCTTCGCCCGAACTGCGAAGGGCCATTTTTCTGACTCCCTTCCTCACTGTCCACACTCTGCTCTCTCTCTGTGTCTTCTCCTTACCATTTGGGTCTTGATTCACGTGGCACATTCTTGGAGAAGTCACCCCGGCACCATTTTATACAGGTGTCTCCCTTCTTCCCCACCAGCCACTCCTTATTACTTTATTTCATGTTATTTTCTAATGCCTGTCTAGTTGTTTATTGCCCATCTCTCTTCGCTGGAATGTAAACTTCACAGGGGCAGAGCCCTTGTCTGTGTCCACATAGTGCTTTTGTCCAGAACTGGCTTTAGCTGCCTGGAGCCTGTCTTTGCTGCATAAGGTTAGGTCTGTAAATGACATCCATTTAAACTTACCGCACCCCCACTGCCAAATCTCTTGCTCATGTTGAGTTATTTGCCGATGTAACTGCCCACTTGATTCCTCCCTTCTGACTCTATATTTCCTGTAAAGTGTGTTATATTCACAGCCTTTGGTATGTGTCACTTGGAGGAAAGAAAAGACCGGGGTGCTATCTGGTGGGGTACATGGTACAAAGAGGGACAGCATGAATAGTATGTAAAACCTAGAGCAGTGAGCAAGAGTTTTGACAGTAGCAGAAGAAAGAATGCAGACCTAGAGATAACACTGGGAGACACAAGTCATCCTACATAATCCTTGGAGGTGTGGGGAGTGACCCTGCTTCCCCCCATATGTGGGTGGGGAAGCACAGGGTAATCCCAGACAACTGGATGCTTTAGGGACATCTACAAAGCTGACATAATAGTGACATTTTCCATTAAGAGGATGCTTAGCACCAAGGCCACACAAGAGGATACAGGAGGAGGCCTGGGAGAGGGCTGATTCTGTTTTTTGGGGGGGAACTGGGGACATGGGTTCCTGTTTTCCTTGGTTCCCAGCCTGGGCATTCTGAAGCTGGCCAGCAGCAGTACAGTGAGCAGCGAAGCCTTTCCTAGAGATGTCACCAGGTGGTGCCCTATGCTAAATGCTGGAAGGCTAAGGGAGCAAAGTGGGAGGTGGTTCTCCAGGCCCTGTCCCAGGAAGTGACTCACCAGAATGACTTCCTCAGTTGGGTGTTCACTAGGTTCAGTGGGGTAAGACCAGGAGGACTGTATCACCTCATTATATCTGAAGTGATAGGTGCAATTGGGGGTGGTTTTCCTGATTCATTCATTCATTCTGCATTTATCAACATTCTAATGAGAGCATGCAAAGCACAAGGCATTTGCACCCGGTCCAGAGGCACATTGCAAGCACTTCCTCAAAGATACCATTGTCATGTTCCTTTTTGAGTTTGGGTAGTGAGGCAGAGGATGGGAGTGAGGGCCAGCAGCATCTGATCATGGAAGATGGGGGATGTGGATGACACAATGGAGAACATCAGAACAACCCAACCCCCAGTTCTGTCTTATACTCTCCCTCCTCTGAAATTGGGCACCATTTATCGACTGTACCGCATCTCTGGCATTTATTACAAACTGTCTTATAGTCTGATAAGATTTTTCGAAGTATAAATATCTTATCTCTCCAACAGCTGAATGGTAAAACATGCTAGGTCAGGGATTATGTCTTATTCATCTCTATTATCTCATCCACCCCAGCCACCGCTCCCCAGAACTCAGCACAGTGACTGGAACATAGAGCCGTTCAATAGAGATCTGATGCTGATGATAAATCTGTGAGCCATCTGCAATGAGATACTAGGAATGCGGCAGAAGCCCTTCCTGGCAAGCCCTGAATGTCACAGGTATTAATAAAATGTCAAAGGTCACCAGTCCCAGGAGGTGCATCGACTGGACGTGAAGGCAACCAGCAGCTCTGCTTTCAGAAGCGCCGCGTCTCAGGAAGCGGGTAGCAAAGAGCGGCCTTATGCGTCTATAGTTGAACCTCTGCACAACTCAGGTTTCAACGGCATGGGTCCACATACAAGCAGAGTTTTTCAATAAATACCTGCTCCGTTTTTGATTGGGAGTGCATGGATGTGGAGGGCCGACTGTGTGCATTGATCTATGCCATTTTACATAGAGGACTTGAGCCTCTGTGGATTTTGGCACCCACGGGAGGGAGGTCCTAGAACCAGTCTACCACAGATAACTGAAGAACAGCTAGGTTTTTGTCAAGTCAAAATTTATATATGGATCTTCAGCTGCAAAGTGGGTCAGTGCTCCTGAACCCCAGGTTGTCCAAGGTTCATCTGTATATTTCAGGGGACTGTGGGTCACATTGTCATAGTGTGGGCCCCACTAGGCAAGGATTTAACTTCTGGTTTTGAAGTGTTCCGGTGATAAAAGGGTACAAGTTAGTGTTACTCCCTGGGCACAATAATAGGTAATGGTATTCAATATTTATTCATTAATTTATTTGTACATTTATTCATTTGTTGAACACCTACTATGTGCCAAATACATGCCAGCTACTAGGTGCTGATACGCAAGGATAAACTGAGAGTTTAAAATCTTGACAAATATCAATCAAGTTATCACACAAATAAAAAATTACTACTGTGATAAGTGCTGTAGAGGAAGGTAACTGGTGACCTGAGAGCTTGTCCTCAGGGAATTTAGCCAGGAAAGAAGTCCCCCCATCACCCACAGAGGCAGGAAGCCAGATGGAAACATGTCTGAGCAGTCAGGTGTGGCCTCTGCTGAGACCACCTGCTTGCACAGGACTCCATCCGCTCAGAGGCTAGTGGACTGACTGCTTTGTGTCTAGACCTGGGGCTGTCCTGTCCTGTGGGAGATCTGGACACAAAGGCTGTAGAGCAGATGGGTTTGATCAGATAACAGGGGACCCAGCTGGTTGTCCAGGACTCAGTGATCACATACTCTAGCATTTTATTTTATTTTTTAAAATGATTTTATTTATTTTTAGAGAGTGGGGAAGGGAGGAGAGAGGGAAACATCACTGTGTGGTTGCCTCTTGCATGCCCCCTACTGGGGACCTGGCCCGCAACCCAGGCATGTGCCCTGACTGGGAATGGAACTGGTGACCCTTTGCTTCTCAGTCCAGTGCTCAGTCTACTGAGTCACACCAGCCAGGGCATAGCCTAGCATTTTAATTGGAAAGAGCTATTGAAAATAGGGAGATGAAGGTTTTAGTAGGTTGACCAACTTGTCCTGGTTTACCCAGGACTTTCCCAGTTTTGGCACTGAAAATCCCATGTTCTGGGACTGTCCTGATTTTCGAACTGAAAGTCCTCATCCTGGAAACCCCCGGAGTCCTGACAAACCAGGATGGTCACTCATCCTAATTCTGGCCTCTGCTCAACTTTTCAGCTTTGCCCTCTGTAAGATAAAGAAGCTGTACTAAAACAGCAGTGCTCAGGCCTCGCTGCTAATTAGAATCACCAAGGAAGCTCTTAAAAAATACCAATGCCCAGTCTTTACTTCAGAGATTTTGTTGGGGTGAGACCTGGGTATCAGTGATGGTATATATCTCAAGCCAGACGTAAGGCCTGGATTCAGAACCATTGCTCTAGACAATCTAAAGTCTTCCTGGTGTTCTGATTCTCATCTATGGAGAGTTAGTTATATTTGGGCCCATTATTTAATTTATCCCCAAGCTCCAAGTGCTGGCTTGCGTTGCTGTTTTTCCTATTGATGACAGCAGACTAACTTCCTCTTCTCTCTCCCTTTTTCTCTCCTTCACCACTCTCTTGGTCTTTCTACCTCTGACTGCCTGGGCTCTTAATTCACTTCAGCCATGCCCCCTAGGCCTGGATATCCCTTCCTCTGTTCACCTCTGAGAAGCTGAAAGATATCTCTAGGTTTAGATGTCCCGTTTGCTGGGGCCAGAGCCAGGTGATGTGCCCCAGGAGTCTCTCCTTCTCTGTTTCCTCAGTGAAATCCATTTCCAGTGTGTGCCTCCTCGCAGTCGGGTCCCGGGCATAACACAGCCCAGGGGTCATGTAGCTACCTAGAGGCCCTAATATTATTACTATTTGGGCGGCAGAGGCCAGTACATAGCTTTCTGCTTCAGACACGTATGCACTTTGTGGGTACAGAAACAGACCCACATATACACAGTCAATAGAATTTTTGACCAAGGTGCTAAGGATTTGGGGAGGGAAGAGAGTCTTTTCAACAGATAATGTTGGAACAATTGGACATCCATGATCAAAGAAAAAAGGACCTTGACCTTTACTTCATACCACATAAAAATATTAGCTTGAAATGGATTGTAGTTCTAAATGTAAAAGCAAAAACTATAAAAATTCTAGAGGAAAAGAGGAAAATTCCTTGGGTTGGGCAAAGATTTTTAGATAAGTTATGAATAACACAAACTAGAAAAGGAAAAAACTGACATATTGGATTCATCAAAAATAAAAATTTCTGCTCTTGAAAAGACACTGGTAAGAATATAAAAAGCTAAGACAGGTTAGAGAAAATATTTAAACACATATATCCAGACTATACAAAATGTATTCAGAATATATAGACAACTCTTACAGCCCAATAATAATGAGACAAATAACTCAATAAAAATGTGGGGAGACAAAAAGATTTGAACAAATGTTTTATGAGACAAGATGTGGAAATGGCCGATGAAGTGATGCTCAACAGCAGTAGACATCAGAGAAATGCGCCTTGTAGTGCAGTGAAACACCACAGCACCCACTGAAATAGCCACTAGGATAGCTAAGACCTGGAAAGATTGGCAAGTGTTGCTGAGGATGCAGAGCAGCTGAAACTCACACCCACTGCAGGTGGGGGTGCTGCCGACACAGGCATGTTGGAAAACAGTTTGGTATTTCTTATGTAGTTAAACAGAAACTTACCATATAATCCAGCAATTCCACTCTTAGATATTTACTCAAGAGAAATGTAAACGTATCCACACAAAGATATACACAAGTATTCATAGAAGCTTTTATTCATAACAGACCCGAACTGGAAACAATCAGATGTCAGCCACTGGTAAAGGGACAAGTTGCGGCATACCCACACAAGGCAGGGCAAATAGAGGCTTGCAGTTGTGAGTTCATGAAACAGTTTATTCTTGTATTATCTGTTAGTTACTATATTATTTTTCCACATGAACAACTGTAAACATACTTTTTTGTCCCTCCCTTTCTAACGGAATACTGCTCAGCCAAAAAAAAGGGACAAACTGCTGCTGTACGCCAACATGCATTATCTCAGAAACGTCATGCCGAGTGACAGAAGCCACGCATTAAGGAACACATATTTGTGCTTACCTTTCTGTGGCATTCTAAAAAGGCACAGAAAGTGCGTCGGAGGCTGCCAGGGGCTGAGGGTGTGGAGGAAGGGCTGACTGAGAGAAGGCATAAGGGAGACTTTGGGGAGACGGAACTGTGTATTTTCACTGCAACTGTGGCCATGCAACTACAATATTTGTCAAAGTTCATCAAACTTCATACTTAAGAAAGGTAAAGTTTATGGTGTACAAACTATACTACACTAAATCTATTTTTTTTAATCAGATCATGCCACTACCCCCAACATTTACTTAAAAGGACCCAACGGCTTTTCAGCGCATTCAGGGTAAAATCCAGACCCGGCCCGCGGCCGGTGGCAGGACTGCGCTCGCCCTCGCTTGCTCTGCCCGGCGCTGCTGCTGTCTTCTGTCCCTCACACTTGCTGAGCTCTCCCTTCTGCCTAGAATACTGCCTCTGATTCCTTGCCGACCAGTTCTTTCTCACTATCCAGGGCCTTCCCTGTCTGCCCCAGCCAAAGCCACCCCTCATTTTGCCCCCTTTCATTGCTCTGTGAAATGACTTGGCTTATTTACTTTTATTTCCTTACTGCCTGTCTTCCGTAATAGAAGCTCCATGAGAATGGTACCTCATCAGTTTGGTTCACTAGAATTTGTTCAGATTTTTTCACCGGATTTGTTAAGAATTCCTAGCCCTTACCTAAAGCTTGGAACATAAGAAATTATTTGTGGGACAGTTTCTTAAAAGATTATATATAGAGTTGTATCACATGACCCAGCAATTCCACTTACAGACATACGCACAGGAAACTAAAAACATAGTCCACACAAACACTTGAATAAATTTTAGTTCATAGCAACATTATTCATAACAGCCAAAAAGTGGAGACAACCCAAATGCACATCAACTGACAAGTGGATAAATTAAATATGATGTAATGGTACAATGGAACATTATTCCACAACAAAAAGGGATGAAATATTGACGCGCGCTACAGCATGAATAAATCTTGAAAATATTATGTGTGAGAGAAGCCAGTCACAAAAGACCACCTACTGTGTGATTTCATTTACAAAAATGTCCAGAATAGGCAAATCTGTTGAGAACGAAGGTCGATCAGTGGTTGCTCACACTGGGGAGGGCCGTTGGGGGGCTGGAGGGTGCTGCTGCTGGGTTGGTTGTTTCCTTGGGGGTGACTATAAATGTTCTAAAGTGGATTGTGGTGATGGTTGCATAGCCTGGAGTGTATACTGAAAACCATTTAATTATATAGTTTAGGTGGGTGAATTGTATGGGAAGCACATTCTATCTCAATAAAGATGTTAAATGTGTGTGTGTGTGTGTGTGTGTGTGTGTGTGTGTGTGTGTGTAATGAATGAATGAATCTGCTCCTTCCGGTAGCCTCCTGGCTCTTCGGGGAAATAAATCAGGTAAGGTGTGCCCCAGGAACTGGTCACTGGGCACAACTCTGTGTGTCTGGACTGAACTCTGTTCTTGAAATGCACAACTGACTAGGGCAATTCATACTGTCTGTGTATATGTCCCATCCCTGCTGGGATTCCATCCCCACAGGCCCTCATGGGTGCTGTGGCAGACCTCCTGGGACAGGTGTCCTGGAAGGCAAGACAGGGTTTAGGCCCAGGAGGGAATCCTGGTAATTTTCTCCCCATCTCTCTCTGCTGCTAGAGTAAGGCATTCTCTCAATCAGCTGGGCTCTGTCACCCCACCCCACATAATTACCCTTCATTAGCCCTCTGCATGTGTCATCTGCACATGTGAATAATTAAACCAAACTTAAGGCTGAGGACTTGGGCCGTGTTGCATCACACCAGCCTTGGCCCCAGTGCAGACTTGGGAAACTGGCTCTTCCAGACACTTGGGTTGAGTGGAAAGCCAGGACACCCAGCACTCAGCGGAGTGGGTGGTGGTGGCATAGGAGGGCTGTCCAGTCTTCCTTACTCCTCGCACCAAAACTGGAACCCAGAGCAGGTGGGGCCAGGATGGTTCCAGCTGGGACTGAGGACAGCTGGCTGGTTAACCTTGTGGTTAGCCTTGAAGCTTTGAACTCAGTATGCCAGGGCCTGTGGTTTGGTGTTGAACCAAAGAAGCCTTGGCCAGCATTTAGACTCTGAGGTATGGGTGGAGGCCTGGGAGTAAAGGCCAAGTGCAGGAAATAGGGCTTCAGAATCCCACCTCACAAAGTCTCTGCCACAAGCTGTAAGAGGGTTACCTTAGGATAAGAGTTTAAGAGAATTACTCAAAAAAGAGGATCTTTGGGTTCCAGTCCTGACACTCTGTGAGTCTGACTGGAAACATCCATTGAGCACTTAGTCTGTGTGATGGCTCAACTCAGCCCATAGTCACAGAACCCTGTGAGGTGGATCCTATTCACAGTAATTTGTCCTTCTGATCAACTTAGTTATTAAGCAACTCCTGGTCGACACATAGTAGAGATTCAATGAAGGCTTATTGACTGACTGATTGCTTAGATTTGTGCTAAGTATTGTAAGGGGCTGCAAAAAAATTATATTAATTAGTGAGTACTTATTGAGTGCATTTTATGAGAAAATTATTGGCCAATCTTGGAATTTTTAAGTTTTGGCAATTAATCCAGCTAAAATAATACTGTCCAAATTAATTGAAACACATTGTGAAATACTAAGAAATACGTATAGTTGTCCTTGCCCCTAGTTCTTGAAACAGGAGAGCTAGGAAAAACTTTTGTTCTAATAGTTAGTCTTTCACCCCAGTTCCTGACAAAGAACTCTGAAATCTGAGTTTGCTGGATGACAGATACATTTCATCCTAATGAGGTGACTTTGCATGGGCTCCTGGACGGGGCAGGCCACCAGAAAGAAAACCATGATTAGAACCTTGGAATTTTCAGCCGTGCCTCCTATATTCTTAACCTGTGGAGTTAATGGAGTTAATTGATTGTGACAAAGCCTCCATGAAAATTTCAATATTATGGAGTTCCAGGAGGTTTGGGTGAGTGAACACATCCCCATACAGGGGCAGGGTGGCAATGAGGCACCTCAGCTTAATGGAGACAGAAACTCCTGTGCTTGGGACCCTCCCAGACCTTGTCCTGTGTATCTCTCCGTTGGGCTGTTTATCTGTATCCTTTTCTATGCCCTTCAGTGAACCAGTAAATGTAAGTAAGTGTTTTGTTGAGGTCTGTGAGCTGTTCTAGCAAATAATCAGGTCCTGCTTGGGCAGGAGGAGGCCATGGGAACATTTGATCCTAGGAGCAGAGGTCATGAGAATTTGAGCAGAAGTTGTGGGTAACCTGGGGATCAACTATGAGCGATTTGTATCTGAAGTAGGGAACAGTTCCGTGGGACTGAGCCCTTAACCTGTGGAATGTGACACTGTCTCCAGGTAACTAGTGTCAGATTGAGGTAAAATGTGGGATGCCCAGCTGGTGTAACAGGGAGTTGCTCAGTGGGGGAGGACCCGTACCTGGGGTCAGAAGTGCTGTGAGTGTGGCAGTGGTGTGAGAACACTGGCTTTTCCCAACACGTGCATCTTAATCCAGTTAGAAAGTGGCCAGTTTGCCATGCTTGTTTCAGACTTTCTAAACATGTTGAAAAGCTCCAATATCCAAGGCTATTAGGGAAAATATGTGATAAACAGAAAAGTTGTAAGATAACACATACTACCATTTTACTGAGTGCTGTCTAATTTAATCCTTATAACGCCATGGGACGATAATGAGATATTATAACCCATGGAATGCGTATTATTAGTCTCTATATTTAACAGGTGAAGAATAGTAAACTTATAAATATTGTAACCAGAATTCCAACCTAGGGCATTATTTAATTTATTTCCAGCATAGTCTAGTCTACATTCTTAACCATTATGTTATATTGCCTTATAGATAAGGAGCTAGCAGCTTAGAACAGAAAACTAACCACAGATAAAATTGGACTCTTCACTACAGAAAGAATTGTCAAGTAATATTCTCCAATAATCTCTGTGTGGACAGATCTTATTCAAAGCTTCATGAATTCTTGAGAAGACAGAAAGACCACTAATATGTCCCCATTTGAAGTTGACATTGAATTGGGAGACTATAGAGAGGGGCAAAGAGTAGCATCAAAAACAGTTTCAGAAGTCAAGCAGATTTGCACACAAACCCCATTTTCAGCACTTACTAGGTATGTGGTCTTGGGCAAATTACTCAATCTAGTCATAAGGTTGGTATGGCAATTAACTAAGACACTGCACATCAAGAGGGTTCAACATGCATTAGCTGTTCTTCTCTGGTAGCAAACTCCGAAGGTGAGAAGGGCAAGGACGGGAATGAGGCTCCTCATAGAAGAATAAAATCCATGAGGACAGGCACAATGTTGGGCTGTCCCTGCTCTATTTCAGTTGTCTGAGCAGTCCTTGGAACACAATAGACACATAGTAAATAATTATTTACAGATATATAAAAATTAAGCAAGATCTCAGGGGCTGAGGGAACAGGCTTTGATTTGGTACATGGAAGGGAACACAGTAAAATGATCCATGCACTAGCTCTAGGGTTGTAAACCCTGAACCTTCTTTTTGGATTCACGGGATCTAGGAGGAGCTATTCCAGTTTATGTAGTCTGCTAGTGGGGGGCCCAAAGGTGGTTGCAGCCCCAAAGACCAATGGAATCTGAAAGTTTTCAGGGAGGATTTTGGAAATCAGCTGGAAACCTTGTGTTGCCCATTGCATGGCCCTTCATTCAGTGCTCTGTGACTAAGAGGGCTCCACCAAGAACTACTAGAAGCATCAGGACTCCTCAGTGTGGGAAAACTAAGACTAAGAAGAAAAACAATGTGAACCTCTAAAACCTGGAAAGCTGAACTGAATTCTGATGTGCTACAAAAGGGCACATCTTCGAGTTCAAAAGCATCGAATGAAGACAAATGGTAGGAAGACCTATTTGTAGAGTTTCAAGTTTATAGTAATAATGTCCAGTGTTCTTAAAGTACTTCAGGGTTTCCCAAGAGCCAATTCACAATATTTGATCTCTAAGAGGCAAGTAGAGGAGAATTTATGGTTGCTGGATCATAGCTGAGACACTGTAAATGAAATGATTAGCCAAGCAAGGTTCTGCTTCTGTGGAAGTAGCCAAGCCAAGGCTCAACTTGGGTCAAGACGCATTGTTCCTAAGAAGTGCTGTTGAGGCTGTTTGGCAAGCACACAGTCTTGAGGTGCTTCAGCTGAAGCCAGGTTCAGCCAAGCCACAGCCCTGGGACTTGGAGACTCTCTGCGCTTTCCTGAGCTTGCTACCTGTCCTATCTACCTTGAAAGGTTGTCTTAGGGCTAGCTGAGATAAACAAAGGGAAAGTGCTTTGCAAACGTGAGTATTCAAAGTTTTAATATCCATGTGCATAGAAAAAGTCATATTCCTTTAAATTAATTTTTTCTTAACTGAGAAGTCTTTTGAGCTGAAAAAGCAGAAAGGCTCATGTTTTTCTTTCCAAACTGGAAGTAACTTACTTGGGATAATGTAATTGCATGCTGAAATAGCGAAACCAGATTTAGAGTCTAGATCATTTTTAATTTTTTTAGTGAGTTACATTCAAAAAGCACAAAAATTCAAAACACACAACATTTTCCTTTCACTGAGCAAATAGTATAAACATCTATCTTTTGGTGACAGTTGGCAAAACACACCGTGATTAATCTGAGGGCCTACAGGGGTTCACCTTCAGTGACCCCCTTCACATTTCTCACCTGCTCTGATAAAAACACACCTGAAGCAGCTGAAAAAATAAAACTAGGAAAGCATTGTATCAAAATAACAATACTTCTTTCACTAGGACTTCCAATACTACGTTGAATAGAAGTGGTGAAAGCAGACATACACGGATGGAACTGGAGAGCATTATGCTAACTGAAGTAAGCCAGGCGGTGAAGGACAAATACCATATGATCTCACCTGTAAGTGGAACGTAATCAACAAAACAAACAAGCAAGCAAAATATAACCAGAGACATTGAAATTAAGAACAAAGTGACAGTAACCAGAGGGGGTGGGGAAGGGGATGATGAAGGGGAAAGGAGTCATCAAGGAACATGTATAAAGGTCGGGTGGACAAAGCCAAAGTGGGGTAGGACCGAGGGTGGGAGGTGGGGGTGCCTCGAAGGGTGGCGGGGGGGGGGGGAATGGTGGGGAGAAAATGGAGAAAACTATGCTTGAACAATAATTTTTAAAAAAGAGAAAAATATTTCTTTGAAAATTCTCTGAGTTATAAAGAATAGAAAGGTTCTAACAATAATGTACACATTTAACATTTTGAATTTTATTATGAAAAGAGCATACTGATATTCAAGAAAATTTGAGAATACAATGACCCATTATACCTCTCTATTACAGCTGACACTATCATAATAAGAACATAAATCTGGAGGCAGAAACTGTGGATTTGAGCGTTAGCTTCATCCTTTATAAGCTGATGACACTGGGAAGTTTATTGCTCTGAGTCTTTGCTTCCTTGTTGCAAAATGGGAGAATAATAGTAATTGCATGCAATTGTGTTCTGAGGACAAAGTGAAATAATAGATGTGTAAGTGCTTTTAAAATGTGAATTGTTATTTCCTGGTATTCTTTTTATTTTTAATCATGAAAAAGTGTTTTTTTCCTCCTCATAATTTTCTTAATTGCACATTACACCTGTCTATGTGCTCTCTCTCTCTCTCTCTCTCTCTCTCTCTCTCTCTCTCCCTCCCTCTCTCTCTCTCTTGTTTCTGACCATCCTTCTGCTCCTGTCATTCTGGGACGCTTTTGGGGGCATTTTCTTCTTTTACAAATGGACTGTTTCCCTCTGTCAGATTCTCTGCTCCTCAGCTCCCTGACAGGGGCTTTAGACTGTCTGATCATCTTTGTTGACTCTCATCTCTCTGGCCAAGTCTCTCCACTTAGAGAACTTTAAGCTCTCCAGAGTAGAAAGGGCCCTCACTTTTTAGAGATGAGAAAGTGCTGCTCCAGTTCTACTGGCTGAAGATGCATGGCTCAGAACTAACAGAGCCACACAAAAGCCCATGCACATCTTGGCCCTGGGCTTTCTCCACCAGACTGTCAGCGAAGAACTCTTTCTTTGGGCTTTGGATGGAAGCACATATCTTAATACCCTCCATGCTTGCTCAAGCAAATTTAGAAATTATAATCATATCATAATGACTACTATTTATTGATAGGCACTATGTGCCAGGTCCTATGCCAAAGGTTTTGTACAAATGATTTTATTGAATGGATATAAATACTGTATTTGGGAGGAACTGTTATTTCCATTTTATGGATGAGAAACTGAGATTCTGAGATGGTAAGTAACTGGTGAAGGGCACAGAGGGAGTACCTGGAAGAGTTATGATTCCATAACTGTGTGATATCAAAATCTGTCTACAAACCACTCAGCACTCACTGCTCTGGATGTTCTTCCAGCTCCTCTGACAGCCCGAGTACCAGGCTGTCTCACTGCCTATCTTTCTAGTACCTTCTGGAACAGCCTCCATGGATGAATTGGAGAGGGTAAAGTGTTCCTTCCTGAATGTGAGGATCTCATGGTCACAGTGGTGAGCTTCTCCTTCGTCCTCAGTTTGTGACTATGTGACTCCAGTCATGTGCAGGTGGACTAATGTTTGCCTCTGCTGGCTTAAGTCCCAGCTGCCTGTCAGTGTTGCTGCTCTGTCTGCGACTGCTTAAGTTCTGTGGGAAGATTAGCAGCAGCCTAATGGTAGTTCCAGTGAACATCTGGTCAATTGTATCTGAAGGATTGGCCATGTAAAAATGGCTGTGGGGCTCTGGGCCCACACTTCAGCAGGGCCATGGTGCCCATGGGTCTTGTTTTGTAGAAATCCATGCAGGTGAGGGAACTTAAAATTGTCTCATCCAGAAGCAAATGAAAGAACTGAGTATGTTCAGGTGGGAAAAGCACAGACTCTGAGGGTCACCACACTGTTGCCTTGAGTGTGAGAAGGACTGTCATGTGGAAATGGGGTTTAACTTTCTCAGTGTGTTCCACAGAGGAGAACTAGAAACTACAGGGAAATTGCTGTGTGTGGATTGCGAGAAGGAACAACTGTGTCAAATACTTCTTTGGAAACAGGTGGCACCTAGACAGAATAGATGGTAGTATTTTCTACTTCCTAGAGCCATCTGGGCACAGCTGGGCAGCTACCAGGTAGGGGTGTCTTAGAGGGGTCTTGGCTGCTCTGGCTTGGGGGTCCTGGAGGGCAGGGCCACCCTTTTTTATTGCCCATTGCCCACCATTCAATGGGATGGGGGCCAACACGTGCTGAGGGTACCAAGGGTTCTTACCTAGTTTATTTTATCTAATCATGAACTTTTTAAAAAAATTAATCATTGTCTGAGGATGCATCTACTGATTCTAGAGAAAAATGAAGGGAAAAAGAAAGAGAGAGAGAGAAACATGATGTGAGAGAGAAACGTTGATCGGTTGCCTCTGGCACATGCCCCAATCAGGGACTGAACCCGCAATCTAGGCATGTGCCCTGACCAGGAATCAAACGCGTGACCCTTCAGTGCATGGGACAATACCCTAACCACTGAGCCACACTGGCCAGCGCTAATCATGGATTTTTGATGATGTGAAAGAACAATTATAATTACAGGGGGAAGAACAGGGCTTTATCCATCTTTACTCCCTCTTAGTCCTGAATAAGACACAAAGGGAAATGAATTTGATGACAGGGAAACATTGGCCCCTAGGTTTTGGGTTCTAGACTCCCTGAGACACAGACCTGCTGTGGGGTCATCAGCTGGTCCTTTGACCAACCTCAAGTTCCCCATCCACGTTTGTTTTCTGGTTTCCTTCCTGGGCCTTCCTCCCCATCACTGTTACCAAGCCAAGAGGCCCAATGTCTGTTGAAAATAGGAAGTCTCACACTTTCCCCTCCAGCAGAGTCCCAGACTCAGGACTGGCTGAGAGGCCAGCTGGGGACTGTAGATTCCATTCATGCCCATCGGCTGTTTTCTCCTGGCTTAAAAAAATAATACTTCCAGTGCCACAATGCAGCAAAGTGGATTGCCTCACCCTGGTGATACCTAAGTCTCCGCATTTTGCAACATAACAGGTGCACCAAGACAAAGAAATAGGGCCCAAATGAAAGAACAGATAAAAACTCCAGAAAAAGAATTAAGTGACAAGGAGATAGAAAACCTATCATATGCAGAGTTCAAAACACTGGTAATCAGGATGCTCAGAGAAATGATTGAGTATGGGCACAAAATAAAGGAAGAAGTGAAGTTTACGCAAAGTGAAATAAAACAAAATATACAGGGAGCCAACAGTAAAGGGTAAGAAGTAGGGACTCATATCAATGATTTGGACCAGAAGGAAGAAATAAACATTCAACTGGAACAGAATGAAGAAAGAAGAATTCAAAGAAATGAGGAGAGGCTTAGGAACTTCTGAGACAACTTTAAACATTCCAACATCCAAATCATAGGGATGTCAGAAGGAGAAAAGAAAAAGCAAGAAATTGAAAACTTATTTGAAAAAATAATGAAGGAAAACTTCCCCAATCTGGCACAGGAACTACACATGCAAGTCTAGGAGGCTCAGACAGTCCCAAAGAAGTTGGACCCAAGGAGGAACATACCAAGATACATCATAATTAAATCACCCAAGGTTAAAAATAAGGAGAATCTTAAAAGCAGCTAGAGAAAAGGAGACAGATACCCACAAAGGAGTTCCCATGAGACTATCAGCTGATTCCTCCAAAGAAACCTTACAGGAAAGAAGGGGCTGGAAAGAAGTATTCAAAGTCCTGAGAAGCAAAGACCTACATCCAAGATTACTCTATCTGGGAAAGCTATCATTTAGAATGGAAGGGCAGATAAAGTGCTTTCCAGATAAGGTCAAGTTAAAGGAGTTCATCATCACCAAGCCCTTATTCGGTGAAATGTTAAAGGGACTTACCTAAGAAAAAGAAGATCAAAACTATGAACAGTAAAATGACAACAAACTCACAACTATCAACAACTGAACCTAAAAACAAAAACAAAAACAAACTAAGCAAACAACTAGAACAGGAACAGAATCAGAAATGGAGATCACGTGGAGGATTATTAGCGGGGAGTGGGAGGGGAGAGAAAGGGGCAAAAGGTACAGGGAATAGGAGGCATAATTGGTAGGTACAAAATAGACAGGGAGAGGTTAAGAATAGTATAGGAAGCCTCTCTGCTCCTCCTTTCTACAGACAGCCGTGTCTTCCTGCGCAGTGCCAGCCTCAACCCTGAGATAGGATGGTGAAGATCAGAGTGAACGGATTGGGCTGTATTGGGCACCTGGTCACCAGGGCTGCTTTTTACTCTGGCAAAGTGGATGTTGTCACCATCAATGATCCTTTCATTGACTTCAACTACATGGTCTACATGTTCCAGTATGATTCTACTCATGGCAAATTCAAAGGCACAGTCAAGACTGAGAATGGGAAGCTTGTCATCAATGGAAAGTCCATCTCCACCCTCCAGGAGTGAGATCCTGCCAACATCAAATGGGTAATGCTGGTGCTGCATATGTTGTGGAGTCCACTGGTGTCTTCACTACCATGGAGACAGCTGGGGCTCACTTGAAGGGTGGAGCCAAGAGGGTCATCACCTCTGTCTCTTTTGTGGATGCCGCTATGTTTGTGATGGGTGTGAACCATGACAAGTATGACAACTCCATAAAGATTGTCAGCAATGCCTCCTGCACCACCAACTGCTTGGCCCCCCTGGCCAAAGCCACCCATGCCAACTTTGGCACTGTGGAGGGACTCATGACCACAGTCCTTGCCATCACTGCCACCCAGAAGACCGTGGATGGCACCTCTTGCAAGCTGTGGTGTGATGGCCAAGGGGCTGCCCAGAACATCATCCCTGCTTCCACTGGCACTGCCAAGGCTGTGGGCAAGGTCACACCTGAGCTGAATGGGAAGCCCATTGGCATGGCCCCAATGTGTTGGTTGTGGATCTGACCTGCCTCCTGGAGAAAGCTGCCAAATATGAAGGTATCATGAAGGTAGTGAAGCAGGTGTCAGAGGGCCCCCTCGAGGGCACCCTGGGCTCTACCAAGGACCAGGTTGTCTCCTGCAACTTTAACAGTGACACCCACTCCTCCACTTTTGATGTTGCGGCCTGGCATTGCCCTCAGTGACCACTTTGTCAAGCTCATTTCCTGGCATGACAATGAATTTGGCTACGGCAACAGGATGGTAGACCTTATGGTCCACATGGCCTCCAAGGAGTAAGAGCCCCCTGGACCACCGGCCCCAGTGACAGGAAGAGAGGCCCTCAGCTGCTGGGGAGTCCTTGCCTCAAATCAGTCTCCCAACACACTGAGAATCTCCTGACTTCCAGTTTCCATCCTAGACCACCTGAAGAGGGGAGGGGTTTAGGGAGCCCTGCCTTGTCACGCACCATCAATAAAGTTCTCTGTATCCAGCCAAAAAAAAAAAAAAAAATTAGAAGAAGAACAGTATAGGAAATGGAGAAGCCAAAGAACTTCTATGTATGACCTGTGGACATGAACTGAGGGGGAGGGGGAGTGCTGGAGGGAGAGGGAGTGCAAGGTGGAGGGGGATAAAGGAAAGAGAAAAAAATGGGACAATGGTGATAGCATAATCAATAAAATATACTTTTAAAAAATACCTCCACCCTACCCGGCCTCCTCTTAGAATATCCAGGAGCACCCCTGACCAAGGACATGGTATAGGTCTGTGGCAGTGGCCCTGCTGGTGTGGACATATAAGGAGGGGAGCTGGGCTTTGGGTGGGAGAGGGGAGTTGGGGTCTCATCCAAGGGTCTCTCCTGGTAACTCTTCCTTGAGGATGAGCTCAGTCTCTCTGCTCTGGCCTCTAAGTGTGTGGTCTGTGCCCTGGCCACTCAGGTCTGGAGGGGAGCCCCTCTGTTGTGCACTGAGTGATGGAGACTCTCAGAAGTGGGGTACAAAGGAGGAAAGGTACTAAGGGGTACCTCAGAGGGATTTGAGGAAGTAATTTGGGAATGAGGCTTATGAAGGAGGACTTGTGAAAGAACAGAATCAAAAACAAGGCAGGAATAGAATGGCCAAGAGCCCCATGTCCCAGTACGTAGTCCCAGAAAGGAGATGCCAAAGTGGTGGCAGCTGGCACAGCCAGAAAAGCGGAGAGCTGGGAGTTTAGTCTCAAAGAGTGGTGAGATCCTATCCCTCCTCATTCTTTTCACCTGGCTGCCTTGAGTCATGTGCCATTTATGTGGCCGATATAATACTTCTTCCACCTCAGGAGGAGATCACTCATAGGTGGGAAATGACCAGGGTATGAAAGGGCGTGATGGCTGACCTGGGGTCCCCACTCAGGGGGATGTAACAGGTAGGGCAAGTGAGCACTTGGGTCTAGGGGCTGCTGCTAGTCTCTGGATGGGGAGTAGTGGGTCAGGTTGCTGGAGGGAGGAGGGCAGAGAATGGGCTGGAGGGGCAGGAGGTAAAGGAAAGTATGGTGGTCAGAGGGAGGCAGGGGAGGTGTGGACAGGATTTCTCTCCTTCCAAGGAGACAGGGAAGGCAGAGCCAGGCCATGATCAGGTGCAGAAGTCAAGGGCAGGTACTGACCTCTGTTAGGGGAAGAATCCAGGTCTTGTGCCATCCCAGTGCATTTTTTCTCTGGAAATAGCAAAACTGCCAGCAAAGAATTTCATGCCTCAGTGTTGCCTCTGTCCCCAACACACTTACAGTTGACAGTTGAACAACAAGGGCTTGAACTGAACCAGCCCATTTATATGCAGGTGTTTAAAAATAAATATGTACAGTACTGTAAATGTACTTCCTCTTCCTTATGATTTTCTTAATAACATTTTGTTTTCTCTAGCTTACTTTATTATAATAATATAAAATATAATACAAATAACATATACAATCTTTGTTAATCAACCGTTTATGTTATGGGTAAGGTTTCTAGTCAACAGTAGGCTATTACTAATTAAGTTTTGGGGGAGTCCAAAGTTATATTTAGATTTTTAACTGTGGAGGGCATTGGTACCCTAACCCCTGCATTGTCCAAGGGTCAACTGTACTTTGTGTTTTCCAGGGCAGGGTCCCTGCCTTGCTGCTCTTTGCCATCCTTTGCCCACTGAAGCCACCATGAGGTCTGGTGCTGAGCAGTCACATTGATTATTGAACAGAACCAATGGCAGATGGGAATTTCCCATGGGTCAGATGGCTTGGTCAGCAAGGACTCTGGGCTGGGCCAAATTGTGTTTCTGATGGAAGCCAAGGAACAGACCAAGAAACAAAACTGACATTTCTTCAGAGCCTACCCAGCACCAAACACATTCTCTGGTTTGATGTGTCCTCACCATTTTCCACCTGGTAATGCTGAAGACCAAGTTCACGTCACTGACTTACGTCAGAGTCAGGGTTTCCATCTTCACTGACCAAGACTGGGCTCTTTTTAGAGGTCAGGGGGACCTTCAGGGAATGAAGCTAAGGTAACCCTGGGAGGCCAGGGGCCTGCCTAGAGGCTGACTGAGGCTCCCCAGGTCTGGCTTATGGAAACCAAGTCTCCGTAACAGCCTGGTAGCTCCCTGGTAGCTCTTTGCCGGGTGCCTCCCTAGGAAAGAGGGAAGAGGAGGCCCAGGATAGAATCCCAGCACCTTCTCGGGACGAGATGAGAAGGGGGGTCCCTCTGCTGTCAAGGGAGCAGGAAGGGGTTGTGAGCTGTGGCCGAGTTCTGCTCTCTTGGATGCCAGAGAACTGACACCCCAAAACAACCCAAGATTGGAAAACCCTGGTGTCCTTACCCCGACCCTCGAGAAGTTCTGTCTCTGGATTAGATTTCCCTCAAGATACCCTAAACTGGAGTGGACAGCTTCCATTCTGAGCTAAAAATTTCTGTTCTCTCAGATGTAAGTGGGGAGAAGAATGGTCATTTCCTTTGTCTTAGCTTAAATGTCACCTCACTGAGACGCTCCCTGACCTCCATTTCAAATTGTAACCCACCTACCACCGGCCCCCTTGATCCCTTCTCTGCTTTGCTCTTCTCTGCAGCACCACTCACGTTCTAATATACTGTATTATCTACCTATCTATTGACCTATCTACCTACCTACCTGTCTGTTTATTTTTGGGTGCCTCACTGCTAGTGACATAGGGCAGGGGTCTTTGCCTTTTTTGCTCACGAAGTCCCCAGCACCTAGACCCTTGCCAGGCCTATCAGAAGCACTCCATAGATAGTTGTTGACTAAGTGAGTGAAGGATGGACAGATGGCATTGCTGTATGTGAACTATTCAGTGGGACACCAGCACCTTATTATTATGGCTGCTGCCGCTGATGTTTGTCAGACGTGATTCGTGCAGATTGCTTCTCCATCTGCGTAACAAGGAGATTGAACCACCAGTGCTCTCTGAGCTCCCTTCAATCTCCACAAAATCTGCAGTTCTCTGATCTTTACACTCCCAAATGCTCGGCAAGGCGGGCTTTCCCACTGCTCACCTCGCAGTTCTCAGCAGCAGCTCTGCTGGGTTTGGAGGTGCTGAGCACCCCTCTTGTGGCAGTTCTTCTTTTTCTGGTGACTTCAAGAGTTGGAATGGGGCAAGATGTGGGGCCATGAGTCAGCCCGATATTTCTTGGAGCGGTTTCCATTCAGATATTTATGGGTTTTATTTTAATTGGCTTTAAAGTGTTGTTTCATAGCATTTTATTGTTTCAGTAGACAGAATTCACTATGTAACGTAATTGGAGGTCGTTTGATTTAAATTTCTTTATTAAGCATTTTTGTAGAAATAACATTCAGGAAAAACAGTTTGCCAGTCCACTGTGACCTGACTGGGGCTGTGGACATGTGGTCCTCAGAAACAGAGGCCCACACTGTGCTGCCCTGGTTGGGGCTCCAGTCCCTGGCCTTGGACACTCCTTGTGGAGACAGGGTCATACTTTAGATGCCCAAGAGCACCTGTTGTAGGAGCTTAGGTCCACTGTGTTTAGACTGTCTTCAGAGAGCCTGAGCCCTTTCTCTCAGGATCTCCCTCTGAAAAGGCCATTCTGGAACCCTGGGTTTCCCCACAACTGACTGACTCTGTGGGGGTAGTTTCAGGCGTAAAGTTCACACTCATTTGGTATTCGCTGAGTAACTGGGATGGCCTCGGAAGAGGGGGAGGGGTGAGGGACAGGTCTGGCTAGTTCTGCCTGGTTGTTTATACTTGGGATTACCTCACACATCCCAACCTTCCGACCAGCTTCCCCACCCTTCTGGTGGGGGTTGGCCCTCAGCCCTCCAGCCCCCTTTTCCCCACATGCCCAGGAAGCCAGGGGCCAACATGGATCTTCCCATCGATATCAGCTGAGTCTGGAAGCCTCAACTCTTGGGAGACCATGGAAAGGAACAGCCAGCCGGTGAGTATCCCTGGGCCATGGGCCAGAACCTCCTGGCACTGAGGAAGCAGGGATGGGGCTGGGAGATAGGTGGGGCACTGCTACCCGTTTGCCTCAGGTTTGGGGGGAAACCGAATGTGCCTTTTCTTCTTTGAAGCTACTTGGAATTAGGATTGCTTGGCCTCCTTTTATCATGGTTCCTAGGAGGGACTCTTCTAGGAAGGAAGGAGAAGCTGACAGGACTTGGGGTCTGGTCAGGAAGCACCCCAGGCCTGTGTGGTTGAATACTGGGTGTTTGCTCTGTGTACTGTTAGCACCCCAGCCAGGACACTGATGCTGCTGGAGGTCACCTTTGCTGGTTTGAGATCCATGGAACCTCAACATTTTAACTGGGCTTCTGGGTTATTCTTAGCTATGCCCTCACTAGACTCATAAACCATCCTTAAAAATGTCAGTATGTGCATTTAGATCAAGGGGATTTTTCAATCTCCCTTTGTCATTTAGTTTTGGGCTTAATAATATTCATGTTTGGAAAGTGCTTTCTTGCATTTATCCTCAACTCCTTCTGCTACAATTCAGTTCCTGTCCTCATCTTCTGCTCTTGGAGGTGGTAGAGAGCAGCTGAAGGTCTTCAGTGGAAAAGCCAGTCATGTACACGTGTGAAGGCTTCCAAAGATTTTGTTCAACTGTGCTTCAGCTTTCTTTTCTTGGGGGACATTCCTCTTGGGCTCTAACTTTTTCTTCGGTCTTATTTTCCACTCCGTTTCATCTTCTTTTGCTTTTTACTGACGTGGTAGAATCTGGGACTCTGGAAAGAATGGGCAATACTGGGTTTGAGAAGGATTAGCTCAGCCTATGTTCTGGCATGTGGTCCATTCTGAACTCCAGATGTGTTTCTGCAACTTTTACCATGATCTCCCCCATCATTCATCAGCCCCATCTTGACTTTTATTTCCCGGGCTTTCTCCTCTTCCCCCGCTCTGGTTTCCTTGGTTCATGTCTCCACCCACCAAGGTCATTTGACCTGAGGCCTCTGGGGCTCATGGGAGCCTGTAGTAAGCAAAAGGGCGATGTACAAAGAGAATGGAGTTTTGTCTGGGGCACAGGGACACTGAGCCCATAGTCACAGTCATGTTCCTTGGAAACTTGCTGGGAATCTAAATGTGATGGTGTCTAAACACAGAGTGAGAAGGGCTGAGCTATCTGAAGGGTTGTAGGGTCAGTTCTTGGGCAGGGTGATGGGGGATATCAGCCTGGGATGCACCTCTGTCCAGAGTCAGGGACCAGTATGGAAGAACACTGGTGGGGCACAGGGTGAAGAACAGTCTCTCCATTATTGGTGGAATTAAGTGTCAAATTGTGTGGTTGGTGCTGTGTTCATTCAGGGAGGCTGTCCTAACTTACACTGGAATGAAAGACGTGAACCACTACTTCCTTATTTGAGGTTCTTAAATTTCCCCCGTGTTTAGGGTAGAACTGCTGAAACAGTGAACCTGGGGTGGGGCAGGGAGAGCTGCCTCAGTCATATCGGCAGCAGGTCTCTCAGAATGGGTGAAATTGAACAGGAGCTGACTCGGGGAAACTGGTCCTCTAAGGCCACACCCTCTCCCCAAAGGCCTCATTGTTCTTCAGCTCCATAAAGTCGTGAGGAAGATGGTGGCCCAGGGAAGCTCCTCTATGTGTAGGCTGGGTCTTCAGGGGGATCTCAGAAAAGGGGCGGGGAAGTTTCTTGGCTTGTCTGTATTCAAAAGAGGAGCTGCACGATGTGGTAGACAGAACACTGACCAAGTTCCAGGTTAGTTATGACTTTCGGTACCTGTAAAATGGAATAAAAATCTTATCTGCTTGAAGGAGTCTTAGAATAGTTTCACAGGTAAGGCTCCTTTTGAATGGCATCTGCATAACTAGAGATAGAGACAGAGACAGAGAGAGACAGAGACAGAGACAGAGAGAGATGGAGACAGAGACAGAGAGAGAGATAGAGACAGAGACAGAGAGATAGAGAGATCCACAGAGAGTTAAGATTTATTGTTATCATTACCATTTATGGTCTAGTCTTGCCTCCTCTAAAAATTTTCACAAATATTTTCTCCTCTCCATGCCTAAGTTTTTCTACCTACCAAATAAGAGGATTGGACAAATTGCCCCTGGAAGCCCCTTTGCGGCCCCATGACAGTCTCTGAAATTACGTAGAATGGGGTTACAGGTGCACCACACTGGATATGCATATTTGTTTTTGAAAAACAGTGTGTGTTTTGTGTTTTTTCAAAATGAGTCATATTCTTCATGCTTAAAGACATGCAATGTTTATTAAAGAAAGACTGAAGTAGAATCACTGATGAAAGCAACAATCCTTTGCAGAGTTAATTTTCTTATACTGGGTTTTCTTCACGTGGGACAAGTTCTCAGCCAGCCCAAGACCACAGATGCTTTGGACAGGAGAATGGAGGGAGGCACCAGGAATGGTTCAGGTGATAGTCCCTCCTGGAGGGGGCTGGGCAGGTTCCCAAGATGGCAGACTAGTAGGCCCAGGTCACTCCGCCATCCCCCAGACTTCATAGTGCAGGCACCTTTAGGATCCCTGGCACCTGCCCTTCACTCCTGTAGGCAAGCAGCTCTCACCTGAGACCTCTACTTCATGTCACTAGTGCTAAGCAGACTCCCACCTGGGTCATCCCTGTGTTGTTTGTGTGACTAGGCAAACGTGAGTGTGGACGTGTGGGAGTGTGTGTTTGGGGCTCCAGGCTGGGGCGCTGGGCAGGAAGGCCAACTGATGTAACAATAGCCACTTAGCTTAAGTGTCTTGTTTTGGCAAAACAGCTTCCTCTTGGTGCAGCAACAATGTGGAACGGGAAAAGTTGACATTCGTGCTGCCTGTCACCACCAGAGCCAATGAGCAGAGGCAGGGATTGGATCTTTATTGGTACTTTATTAAGATGGCTGACAATCTGAGAAGACGGTGGGTTATTTACTCTAAAAGAAAGTCTTGCATTTCATTTCAAGCCAGACTTTTTTTATAAGAAGGGAAAACATGTAGGTAAGGGGTTGGGAATTCAGGAGAAAAAAAGTGTAGGTAAGAGATTTGGGACTCAGGAAAGAGGCTAATCAGATTAAAGCTGCAGTCTGGCAATTTTCCAGCATCCTTTTATCCGCCGACCTGTTGACCTGTGATTCCTTATCTGTGTCTTGGGCATCTGTGTCCTGGGTGATTCTTCATCTGTGTCTTGTGTCCTGCGTCCTGGGCAGTGAGATGTCTCTCTCTGGAACACGATGACTCAGATACCATCTTGATTGCTCGCAGTCCCCCTGGGACACAAACGTCAAATTGCTTGTGGTCTTCTGGAAGCAGTGTAGGTCATATTTTCAGTTCTTGAAACAATACCTTTTTACATACATTCATTAGTAAGCTTATTAGCTATTATCTAAAACTAAACTTTTCCAACTCTTCAGTACCCCCATCAAATGGAGGTGGACTGTGTCCAGCCAGATGTGCAGGGTACTGGGTGGGGCACAGCCTGGAAGCCAGTCCAGGACCCCTGGACTCTGGGCCTTATCAGCCAAATGGAGGCCTTGGCAGTGCCAGGTGGAGGCTGGCTCATCTAATGGGGAAACTATACCAGTGCTGTCCAGGGAGCACCCGCTGTATACCAGCATTGACAGAGATGGCACATAGGGAGAAATTGAGGCAGTGAGTTCCTCGGTAATCAAATGTTATTTGCTTGGCAACAGTGGCCTGTAATGTTCTCTAAACTATTTGATGAATGAACAAATAATAAGTGAATGAATGAATGAATGAGCCAATAAGAAGCTGTTTTGATTCTGGTCCAACAAGACCCCAAAGCTCTTTCATGTGTATAGGAGGCATCACAAACTGTAAATAACTTTAGCACTCACCCAGGTCAGCAAAGTTCAAGTTAGCAGCAGCAGGCTCTTTTGTTGAATGAAATCTTATGTGGAGCCAGTTGTATACAACTGAAAAGTGAATCTTCTCCGTTTGAAGTGGAGTGAAGGACTGGGAGCCCAGCACCTACTCAGCTGATCTCCTGGGCATTTCCATGGAACCTTGAATGTGCTGTGGAAGCCTGTGGGGAAGCAGCAGGCTGTCCACTTCCTCATCGTATAGATCAAGGAGCTGCGAGGGTTATGACTACCCCTTGGGTCGCACAGGTGGGTAGGAGCAGAAGTAAGATGCCCTTGTGTATCCCATACCTGGAGCAAGAGAGGTCTCATGGCTCTGGCTACTTAGTCTGGAGACCAGTTTGATTCCAGGCTGACCAAGATCTCTCAGGTTAATATTGCATGTGCTGGCAGCTGGGTGGGAGGAGGTGCTGGGCATCTGCCAGTGTACTGAGGGGAGCCTGTGTTTGTGGAGTTTCTCTGGGTTCAGGGAGGGGAGAGCAGGAGGGAGCCCTGTACCTGCAGGTTTGGTGAAGTCTGGACTGAGCAGTGAAAATGGGAGAAAAGCCATGATCTATACTGTAGCACAGGCCACTTCCATGGTAGTCAGTTCAGTCCAGGCCAGTCCATATTGAAATGGGTTCAGGACTCCCTTGCCTTGGTCCAGAGGCTCCCTAGGCTCCCAACAGACAAGGGGGCTTATTAGGTCTCAGCAAAGGAAGCTCCTGAGCTTTCCTGGTAATCCCTGGTGCTTCCAGTGGGGATTGGGGCCACCTCTTCCTGCCTATCCCAGAATGCTGGGGTGTCAGCCTGGGGGCCTGCCTATGTGTGTAACAGAGTTCAGCCAGGGGGACCCCAAAGAAGGATTTGTAATGTGGTCCAGAACTCAGGGTGTCCAGGAAATATCAAAAATATGGGATGTCCTCACCCCCATGGGTCTGCACTGGGGGATGGGACACATGGAGCAGGGCTATTGAGAGTTGTTTTGCATAGCAACAGTTTTGCAAATAACCTCTGGCATGGTCATTTAAAATATCTATAACCTTTAACTGGTTTCATAGATATGTTAAATAGCCGTAGCCCTGCTTTGAGCCAGAGGGATGGGAGTGACCTCCACCCAGGATGTAATTGGGAGGCAACTCCCCCTGGTTACAGTGCCTGCTGAGAGCTTGGAGATGATTGGCTCCACGCCCTGGGGCCATGCCTGCCTGGACTTACTATGGCAACCAAGAAAGGCTGGAAAAATACGAGAATGCTGGCAGGTATAGCCGATTGTGGGTAGAGTCAGAAATGTGGCTGCAGAGGAAGCTTGGCACTGGGATTTAAACTCAAGTGTGGCAGCCATGCTGGAGGGTTGGGACCATGCAGCTTTGGGGTGCTCCCTTTTGCCATGTGGCTTAGGAAGCAGGAGAAACCTTGCTGGGAAGGAAACGGGTGAAAGGACTTTTGCTGGTGGACCATGAGAAGGTGCCACATGATTTTGGATTTACTGGAGATCATGGCGGTGATACAGCTGATGGTGCTGGAACCAAGGGGCTGTCTGAGCTATGGACTTCTACTTCTTTTCATGAGATACAGTACCCCAGACTGGGCAGAGGGAGAAGGGAGGACTGTGTGCATCTGTGGGTATTCTAAAGGACTTTAGTATTTCAATGAAGCCAGTAAGTCATTACTCAAAGTCTGTATAACTTTTTAAATAAATAATCCCCTTCCTTTTCACCAATCTCTGGCATTGAGAGACGTCTTTCCCTGGCGGCAGGCAAAGTGAACCTAGTATGGGGTTGGGGGGACCCCCGGAGCACAAGGGGGGTCCATTTGGTAATAGTATATCATTCACCACCACCACCTTCCACTGGGGCTGTTCTTTAACATGTGCACCTCTTTGAACATCCTTGGTACTCAGGGCACTGGGAGAGAAAAGCTGCCACAAGGGCCTAGGTCTGGGGAGGGACTGTTTCTGTCAGAGCCTGGTGCACTTAAGCTGGCAGTGGGAGAGCACAGAAAGGTGCGACAGCCCAAGAACAAGAGCCAGAAGATCAGGGTATTAGTACTGGCACTGCGCCCAGCTGGCTGTGTGACCTTAGTTCACATTGCCTTTGTGGGCCTTAACTGCCTCATCAGTAGGATAAAGTTTTGGACTAGAGAGTTTTCAAGATCCTTCGAGCTCTGACAGCTTGTGCCCAGGATGCCTTTATAAAGGGAGACCTGGGCAGCTCGGGCTGGACTTGAAAATGTCCAGAGAACCTGCCCTTGGGCCATGAAGATGTGTTGCAGTTGCTGCTGCAGGTGCACATCCTTTAGGTGTAGCATGAGACCTTTTTATAAGGTAATGCCTGCGGTTGGAGAGCAGTGTCTATGAGAAGCCCAGGATTAAACTCATGGCCATGGCCATGGCCACCCATGAAGCAACCCAGGAAGTGGCTGTGACATCACTCAGCACCAGCCTCTCTTCTGTGGCATCGCTGGCTGGGCCTGCAGGAGACCCAGAGGGGCCAAGGGGTTTGTTGACTTACTCCCATCTGCCACCAGGTAAGGGCCCACGGGGCAGAGTGTGCCACAGGAAATCATAAAAATGCCCCATTCACCTTGGAGTGGGGAGCCTGCCCCTGGAAGCTATGGCATAGAGAGCAGTGAGACTAGGTACGTGGGGCCTTGGGGTTTTATCCCTATTATACACTAAGATATACCTGAGTGACTTTGGATAAAGCACACAAATGTTTTGGTCCTCTACCTCCTTGTCTGTAAAATAGGAATAATAATCATTATTGACTTCTGTCCAGGGAAGTTCTTGGAAAGAGCCCCAGCTTTGGAACTGCTCTTTCCAGCCTTCTCCCTGCCTTCCTGTGGACCTGTACCCTGCCTGCCTCCCAGCCACGCCACTTCCTGCTCCAGATCATCTTAAGGGGGCTGGATGAGTTTTGAGTGGGGATCCCTGGGAGCTGCAGAAGCACAGTGACAGCCTGGGGATAGGCCTTGCTCCTCACATGGTGAGGGTTCATGACTGTACTACCCTATGTGGTAACCACAGATACCATTCGGGGTGGGTGGGAGGACAGTCAGGGCCAGGGGAGAATGACTAGCAATGCTAGGCCAGGTCATCTCCTGGCCCAGAGTCACCTCCACTCTGACTCTTCCCTGTTCACCTGCAAGCTGAGGAACCTCTGGGCTGCAAGCAGGTTGTGGGAGCCTGAATCCCTGGCCCAGGAGTTGATCATTTGAGCTCTGTTCCTGGGTCTTCTGCTCACTGGCAAAGGCTTGGAGGTGGGCTGATTCTGGTCTGGGTTCTGCCCCTTGTATCTTGGGACCTTGAACAAGACATCTGCTCCCTTCCCTCTTCCCCATGTGCTCAAGGTATATGTCCTGAGAGTGTGGTCAGTCTTCTGGGAGGGAAGCTGGAATCTCAGCATTGCACTCGAAGAATTGAGGAAAGGAAATGAGTTACTGCTGTTGTGGGTTAGACACCAGGAAGAACTTCCAGCAGGGTGGGGTGGCACATTGTGAAATGGGTTAAGAAGGGTAGCTGTAGTATCTCTTATTCTGTGGTCCTGGAAAGGGATAATTCTTCCTTGCTCCTGCAATGGCTTGAATTGAGGTTCAAAGTTGGGGGGATGGAGCAGACAGCTGCACTCTGGAGTCTGTTTTCCTCTGGTCTTGGGGCAACCCTTCCATCCTACTGTCTCTGCTGGAGTTTGCATTTCCCCACCTGTACAGTTCTCATGTGGGATGCGGGGCCCCAGATTCTCTTTTTGCCCTGGTCTGTGGGGCCAGAAAACCCCACTTGCCTTCAACCAGCTCCTATACCACTGTCAGCTCTACTGAGCCAGAGCCTACAGGACTTCTGGCTCTTCCTTGGATATTGCTCTTCCTACACCTTCCCCAAGATTCCCCTCCATCCCATATACTCCACACTTCCCAACCCTGGAAGACTTTATAATAGGCTACTGAGACTCAGAGCCAACAGTTTTAAAGAGCTTGGCTGGGGACCACTCACCGCTCCTTCTGGCTCCCTGGGTACTGAGCTCAAGATTAGTCCAATTTTACACGTCCCACCTGTCTCCAGACTCAGAGAAGAGGAACTCAGGTGGAGGTCCTGCCTGGATCCCAGGGCTCACCTCCCCAGGGCCTCTCCTCCTTGTTGGCTGAGGTCATGGGTGGGTAGTTGGGACCTACCTGTGGGTAGAGTAAGCAAACACAGCTCAGGAGATCTCCACTCTACTTTTCTGGCTGCCCCTCCTTCCCACTGAGCCTCTTCCTCTCTGGTCTAACTCCCTCCCGCTGTTCCAGCCTCTCCCAGGCTTCACACACATTTTCCTCTGGGCCTCTGCCCACGTCTCAGCCCTCTCTCAGGCTGGCTGCTTTGCTCCAACCCATCAAGATGGGTTAACGAGGCCAGGGTCTCTGGGTCCTGATCAGGTGGAGATAGCCTGAGCTGCTGACTGGGAATCAGGAGACTGGGTGAGAGTCCCTACAAGATCACCAAGTTTAGGGGCTTTAGGCATGCTTTTTAGTTCCTCTCAACCCCAGTTTCCTCATGTATAAGTTGAGGGTGATAATTCTTGTCCAGCTTGCTAACTAGGAGCCTTGTGAAAATCAAATAAAATAGTGGATGTGAAAGCTTTTTGCAAATTGTAAGCCCCAAAGAAATGAAGGAAGTACTGTGGGCCAGTTTGGATACTGTGGGGCCAGACTCTACTTGCTCATAGGAGGCCTGCTTAGAATCCAAGCCCTGTCACTACCTGAGATGTGAATTTGGGGCATGTTCTCAACCATCTTGGACCTCAGTTTCAAAATTTCTATAATGAAGTTTAAAATACCAACCACTAAGAGCTGTTATGTGGTTGAAATGGGATCAAGTAAAGTGCCTGATGAGCAGTATCTTCACTGTGGTGATACATATTTATAGACCAGGCTCTCGCGTTATCTGGAAGAAGGAGGCAGGACTAGTTAGAGTTTACATGTGTGAAGACACTCTAAAGTGTGAAGTTACTTGCCCCAAGGTAACCCAGTGAGAAATGAATGAAGTCATTTAAACACATATTTTTCTATTTCTAGCCCAGCATCTTTTTTTTTTAAGTTGAACGTTTCTTTAATAATTTCAATAGTGAAAATTTACTGGAAAAAAATAATCATTCTGAACTTATTTAAAACACTAAGTCCAAGCCCTTACAAGTCTCTCAAATTATCTTAAATTTTAGACTGGAGAGCTCGGTGGCCAGTAAATGCTCTGCAAGCCTGCCAAGGAAAACATCCCTGTGGGTTGTCCTAATAAGAGCTCGGAATACAGAAGGAGATTTTTTAAAAGTCCTATCTGTTTTCTTTTTTGACTTTTTAAAAATTGTTGTTCAAGTACAGTTGTCTCTATTTTCTCCCCACCACTACCCACCCACCCAAGCCATCCCCACTTCTCACCCTTGATTCTAACCCCCCTTTGGTTTTGCCCATGTGTCCTTTATAGATGTTTCTGAAAACCCTTCTTCCTTTCCCCCATTATCCCCTCCCACCTCCCTTCTAGTTACCGTCAGTTTGTTCTTAATTTCAATGTCTCTGGTTGTATTTTGCTTGCTTATTTATTTTGTTGATTAGGTTCCACTTACAGGGGAAATCATATGGTATGTCTTTCATGGCCTGGCTTATTTCACTTAGCATAATGCTCTCCAGTACTATCCACACTGTCACAAAGGGTAGGAGCTCCTTCTTTCTGCTGCATAGTATTCCATTGTGTAAATATACCATAGTTTTTTGATCCATTCGTTTACTGATAGGCACCTAGGCTGCTTCCAACCCTTGGCTATTGTAAATTGTGCTGCTATGAACATTTTGGACTGGTGTTTCAGGGCTCTTAGGATATAATCCCAGGAGTGGAATTGCTGGGTCAAAAGGCAGTTTTATTTTTAATTTTCTGAGGAAATTCTATACTGTTTTCCACAGTGGCTGCACCAGTCTGCACTCCCACCAACAGTGCACTAGGGTTCCCTTTTCTGAACATTCTCTCCAACACTTGTTGTCTGTTGCTTTGTTTATGATGGCCATTCTCACTGGTGTGAAGTGGTATCTCACTGTGGTTTTAATGTGCATCTCTCTGATTCTAGCCCAGCATCTTTAACAGACAGAGACACAAACAGTTGTCATCACAGCTAGTGGTCACCAAGTCCTTACTTTATATGTACCATCTATCACTACAATGCTATGAAGCGGGGTGATTGGCTCACTGTACAGATAAGGAAGCTGAGGTGTAAAGAGGTTATGTCACTTGCCCAGAGTCACCAGCTGGCTTAGAGTGCTTGATGACTATGGCACTGCCGCTCCCATCCACCAGGTTCTGCCTGGTTCTGGCAGGTCACTGGACCCAACCCTTGTTCCCACTGGCAAGTTCAGCAAGACCAAGCTCCCTGTGGGCATCCCCAGTCCCACTCCTTGGGTCCCTGTGGTGCTCCTACCCTGCAAGGGCCCCAGCCCAAGTTCTCAGCCATGACGCAAATGCAGAACGAGTACTTGTACCTGGGTTCAAGGAGAAGCAGGCAGGTCTTGGATGCACAGAGGCTTGGGCCAGGGTTCCTGACTATGTGATTCTGAGCAATCTAAGCTCTGAATTGGGTTTGCTCATCTGTAAAAATGTGCTTCTAAAAATGTCAGCCTCTCGGGGATGGAGTGAGGACCTCATGAGGCCAAAGACATGGACATTTATTATAAACTGTCAAGTTCTACACCTATGTAAGCTATTATTACTTTATTGAATTGAATAATGAGAATTCCCTCCCTGAGGCTGGGGAAGACTTTGAGAACATTACAGAATCAAAAGTAGGCCAATCGAGGGCCACAATGCCACTGTCCTGGGAAGATGCCAAGGCTCAGGTCCCTGGTGGTGGGAAGGCCAGGGCTTGTCCCTCTCACTGAAGGATTTCAGTCTGGCCTTTGTCCAGCACCCACTTTTCTCCCTAAGATGAGTTCATATGACCCTTCAGCCCTTTGGTCATGCCCCATGGCTGTTCAATCTCAGCACAGTTGGTGCTCTTGTAGCACTGCAGAGGGGAGAGGAATGACTCGTTCTGGCCCCACTGCTGTGTGCCAGGCATGGGAAGAGCTTCCTGCTTATTTCATTGAGACGTCAAGCTTGTTAGCCCTATTCTGCAGATTAGGAAAAGAAAAAGGAAAGTTACGTGACTTTCCCAAGGTCGTGCTGCTAGACCCAGCGTTGGGACCCAGGTCTGCCTGCCTCCAGTGCTGTCAACTGTTGCACCCTATGTTTCAACAAAGCCTCACTGCCTCTCCTTGCCCTACCCCAGTCCTGTTACCCTTGAGACTTCCAGGGGCTAATCTGTTTTCATTTTGTGGAAATGAAACAATGTGGGTGAGGGGGATCTGAGCTCTGGTTCAGCAGTGGCAAGCAGTTCAGCACACATAAGTGCGCCCTGCTCAGCTGGCTGGGGTATCCACTGACCAGCTCCAGTGACTCCCTGGGGGAGTCAATCCTGGTCCCTGCCTCTGACAAGCTGAGTGTGATCAGGGACCGGGGATTCCTCCTTGAATTCATCCCACAGACTCTAGAAAAATGAGGAAGTGACCAAGTCAATTACCTCTGACTCTTAGAAGAGGGAATTAAAAAAAACAAAAACAAAACAAACAACAAACAAAATGCAAATGCCTGCCTGGTAGGGATGATGGTATTGACTTGGGCTGGATGTTTTCATGAGGACTTTTTAGTAACTGGTCTGCCTAGTAATAATGTCAAATGTTTTTAAGCACAGTGGAAGGTGATGGAGGGAAGCAGAGGGGCCAGAGGTCCAGATCCTGTGTCCTCCTACAGCCCCTTCATACTGTGTCCCCATTGGAGGATCCCCAAGCACAGGTGTGCCGCCCCCCACTCCCTGCCCCGCAATTCCTGCTGCTCCCAGGGGGCTTGCCCTCTGAGCAGTCAGTCAGTGTACGGCAGAAATTATAATGAGTGTCAGATGTGACCCCTGGGCCAAGTCAGTTCCCAGCTTCCCCTCTTTCTCTGGGGACTTCTAGAGAAGGGTCACCTGGCTCAGGGTCACCAGGAGGCAATAGGACTGGCACTCACTGATTGCCTGCTATGACCAGCTGCTGCATTATCTCATACATCCCTCCCCTAAGAGGCAGAAAAGCCTAGTGGTTAGAACACGGCCTCTAGAACCTGACTTCTTGGCTCTGCTAGCTTAATCAGTTGCTTAGTCTCTCTGCCTCTCTTTCCCTCTGTAAAATGAAGCTAATGAGAATTCCTACCTCATAGGGTTGTTCTAATGATTAAATGAGTAAATATGCACAAAACACTTAGAGCATGTCAAGACTCTATGACTATACATTAAAGTACTAAATATAATTATGACTATATTTTAAAGTACCAAGTATGAACTAATATACTAAAGTACTAATATAAATTAAGGATCTTGTCCAAGAGTGATGGAATCATACCCCAGTCCACACCTTCCTCCCTCCTGCATCTTACCTTTCCAGTGTCCCTGATGCACTGGGGCATGCATGTGTGCATGTGTGAGTGTGAGTGTGAGTGTACATGTGCCTGCTTGTGTAAATTCAGGGGCTACTGAGAATGTTGGGGTACAAGGCAGGCCAGGGCTTTTCTTTTTCTTAATTTTTTTATTGTTCTTCAACTACAGTTGTCTCCATTTTCCTCCCACCACTCCCCCCAGCCCACCCTCGATTCTACCCCTCCTTTGGCTTTGTCCATGTGTCCTTTATAAATGTTCCTTGATGACACTTCCCCTTTTTCCTCCCATTATCTCCTTCCCTCTCCCTTCTGTTTACTGTCAATATGTTCTTTATTTCAATGTCTCTGGTTATATTTTGTTTCCTTGTTTGTTTTGTTGATTAGGTTCCACTCATAGGTGAGATCATGTAGTATTTATCTTTCACTGCCTGGCTTATTTCACTTAGCAAATGTTCTCCAGTACCATCCACGCTGTCATAAAGGGTAGAAGCTCCTTCTTTCTTTCTGCTGTGTAGTATTCCATTGTGTAAATGTACCACAGTTTTTTGATCCACTCATTTACTGATGGGCACTTGGGTTGCTTCCAGCACTTGGCTATTGTAAATTGTGCTGCTATGAACATTGGGGTGCATAGGTTCTTTTGAATTGGTATTTTGGAATTCTTAGGGTATAACTCCACCAGTGGAATTGTCAAGTCAAAAGGCAGTTCCATTTTTAATTTTCTGGGGAAATTCCATACTGTCTTCCACAGTGGCTTCACCAGCCTGCATTCCCACCTGCATTCCCACCAGCCTGCATTCCCACAGTGGCTGCACCAGCAGTGCATTAGGGTTCCCTTTTCTCTACCAGCACTTGTTTGTTGATTTGTTTGTGATGGCCATTCTGACTGGTGTGAAGTGGTATCCCATTGTGGTTTTAATTTGCATCTCTCTGATGGCTAGTGATGGTGAGCATCTTTTCATATGTCTCTGGGACTTTGGTATGTCCTCCTTGAAGAAGTGTCTGTTCAGGTCCTATGCCCATTTTTTAAATTGGGTTGTTTGTCTTCCTGGAGTGGAGTCATGTGAGTTCTTTATATATTTTGGAGATCAAACCCTTATGCTAGGTATCATTTGCAAATATATTTTCCATATGGTTGGTTTCTTTTTCATTTTAGTACTGTTTTCTTTAGCTGTGCAAAAGCTTTTTTATTTCGATGAATTCTTATTTGTTTATTCTTTCTTTTATGACCCTTTCTCTAGGGGACATATCAGTGAAAATATTGCTGCATGGAATATCTGAGATTTTTCTGCTTATGTTCTTCTCTAGGACTTTTATGGTGTTGTGATATATATTTAAGTCTCTTATCCATCTTGAGTTTATTTTTGAGTATGGTGTAAGTTAGTGGTCAAGTTTCATATATATATATATATTTTTTTTTTTTTTTGCATGTAGCTGTCAAGATCTCCCAATGCCATTTGTTGAAGAGGCTATTTTTACTCCATGTTATGCCTCTGCCCCCATGTTGAATATTAACTGACCATAGAGACTTAGGTTACTTTCTGGGCTGTCTGATGTGTTCCATTGATCTATGTGTCTGTTCTTATGCCAGTACCAGGCTGTTCTGATTACTTTGGCCTTGTAATATAATTTGATGCCAGGTATTGTGATCCATCCTACTTTGTTCTTCTTTCTCAAAATTGCTGTGGCTATTTGGAGTTGTTTATGGTTCCATATACATTTTTGAAATATTCTATATCTGTGAAATATGTCATTGGTTTTTTAATAGAGATTGCATTGAATCTATAAATTGCTTTGGGTAGTATGGACATTTTGATGATGTTAATTCTTCCAATCCATGAGCATGGTACATGCTTCCATTTGTTTGTGTCTTCCTTAATTTCTTCTTTCAGTGTTGTGTAGTTCTGAGTACAGGTCTTTTACCTCCTTGGCTAGGTTTATTCCCAGGTATTTTATTTTTCTTGTTGCTATATCAAAGGGGATTTTTCCCCTGATTTCTGTTTCTGATATTTTGTTGTGGTGTACAAAAATGCCTTCAATTTCTGAGTATTAATTTTGTATCCCACTGTTTTGCCAAATTCACTTATGAGATTCAGTAATTTTATGGTGGAGTCTATAGGATTTTCTATGTACACTATCATTGCATTTGCAAACAGTTTTACTTCCTCCTTTCCAATTTGGATACCTTTTATTTGTTTTTCTTGTCTGATCATTGTGACTAGGATTTCCAATACTATGTTGAGTAGAAGTGGTGAAAGCAGACATTCTTGTCTTGTACCTGTTTTCAGTGGGAAAACTTAGTTTTTGTCCATTGAATATGGTGTTGGCTGTACGTTTCTCATATATGACTTGCATTATGTTGAGGAATGCTCCCTCTACTCCCACTTTGTTGAGTGTTTTGATCATAAATGGGTGCTGTACTCTATCAAAAGCTTTTCTACATCTCTTGATATGATCACGTGATTTTTGTTTTCCCTTTTGTTTATATGATGAATTACATTTATTGATTTGCGAATATTGTACCAACCTTGCATCTTCAGGATGAATCCCACTTGATAATGGTGTATGATCTTTTTAATGTACTGCTGGATGTGGTTTGCCAATATTTTGTTGAGGATTTCAGCATCTATGTTCATCAATGATATTGGCCTGTAGTTTTCTTTCTTTGTTGTGCCTTTATTTGGTTTTGGGATTAGGATGACGCTGGCTTTAAAAAAAGAGTTTGGAAGTCTTCCATCTTCTTGGATTTTTTGGAATAGTCTGTGAAGGATAGGGGTTAGCTCTTCCTTAAATGTTTTGTAAAATTCTCCTGTGAAACCATCCAGTCAAGGGCTTTTATGCACCAGGAGTTTTTTGATTACTGCTTCAATTTCACCAGCTGTTATTGGTCCGTTCAAGCTTTCTGCTTCTTGATTCAGTTTTGGAAGATTATATTTTTCTAGAAATTTGTCCATTTCACACAAGTTTTCAAATTTCTTGGCATACAGTTGTTTATAGTAATTTCAGACAATTCTATGTATTTCTATGGTATCAGTTGTAATCGCTCCTCCTTCATTTCTGATTTTGTTTATCTGGGTCCTCTCCCCTTTTTTCTTGATGAGCCTGCTTAAAGGCTTGTTGATTTTGTTTATCTTTTCGAAGAACCTGCTCCTGGGTTAATGATCTTTAGAATTGTTCTTTTAGTCTCTGTGTCATTTAATTCTGCTCTGATCTTGATTACTTCCTTCCTTCTACTTGCTCTGGGTTATCTTTGTTGTTGTTCTTCCAGTTTTTGTAGATGTAGGGTTAGGTTGTTTGTTTGAAATATTTCTATCTTTTTAAGGTAGACCTGTATGGCCATGAAATTCCCTCTCAGGACTGCCTTCGCTGTGTCCCATAACTTTTGGACTGTTGTGAGTTCATTTTCATTTGTTTCCAGAGGCCTTTTGATTTCTTCCTTGATCTCATACTTAACCCATTTGTTGTTTAATAGCATACTGTTCAATCTCCATGATTTTGAGATTTTTTGACTTTTTTCCTTGAGGTTGGTTTCTAGTTTTAGCCCCTTGTGGTCAGAGAAAATGCTTGATATGATTTCTATTTTCTTGAATTTGTTGAGGCTTGTTTTGTGTCCTGTCATGTGGTCTATCTTTGAAAATGTTCCATATGCGTTGGAAAAGAATGTGTATTTTGCTTGTGATGAAAGGTTCTATATATATTAGTTAAATCCACTTGATCTAGGCCATTGTTCAATGTCACAATATCCTGGTTGATATTTTGTTTGGAAGATCTATTCATTTTTGACAGTGGAGTGTTAAAATCCCCTAGTATTGTTGAAATCCCCTAGTATTTTGCTGCCTATATCTTTCTTTTGGTTGATTTTCATTATATATTTTGGTGCTCCAATTTGGGGTGCATATATGTTTATAATGTTTATGTCTTTTTGATAGATTCTTCCCTTGAGTATTATGAAGTATCCTTCTGGTCTCTTTTTATGGCCTTTGTTCTGAAGTCTATTTTTTCTGATATAAGTATTGCTACCCCAGCTCTTTATTCCTATATATTGGATTGGAATATTTTTTCCAAGCCTTCACTTTCATTCTGTGTAGGTCTTTTATTCTGAGGTGAGTCTCTTGTAGGCAGCATATGTACCGGTCATGTTTTCTTATCCATTCAGCTACTGTATGTCTTTTGAATGGAGCATTTAATCCATTTACTTTTAAGGTTATTATTGATAGGTACTTATTCATTGCCATTTTATCTCTTTGGACCTGTGTTCCTCTCTCTCTCACTCCTTTTCTTTCTCTTCTTAAAGCAGTCCTTTTAGCATCTCTTGCAGAGCTGGTTTGGTGGAGGTATATTCTTTGAGCTTTGTTTTTTCTGGTAAGTCCCTTATTTGGCCTTCCATTTTAATTGAGAGCCTTGCTGAGTAGAGTAGCCTTGGTTGCAGGCCTCTGGTTCTCATCACTTGGAATATTCCTTGCCATTCCCTTCTGGCTTGGAGTGTTTCCATTGAGAAGTCAGCTGCTAACCTTACCTGGGCTCCCTTGTATGTTACTTCCCGTTTCTCCCTTGCTGCCTTTAAGACTCTCTCTGTGTCTTGGAATTTTGCCATTTTAATTATGATGTGTCTTGAGGTGGACCTCTTTGGATTCCTCTTGATTGGGACCCTCTGTGTTTCCTGGATTTGTGTGACTTTCTCATCAAATTAGGGAAGTTTTCCATCAGTACTTTTTCAAACAGGTTTTCTATCCCTTGCTCCTCTTCTTCTGGTGTTCCCATTACAGGAATATTATTACATTTCTTGTGTTCCTGCATTTCCCTTAACCCCTCTTTGTTCTTTTTGGGTCCATTTTCTTTATCTTGTGCTTTCTGGGAGTTTTTTTCTTCCTTGTCCTCCAGCTTGCTGATTTGATACTCTGCTTCATCTAGCCTGCTTTTAATTCTTTCTATTGTGTACTTCAATTCAGAAATTGTATTCTTCATTTCTTCTTGGTTCTTGTTGATTGTTTCTATGTCCTTTTTCATGTTGATATAGTTTGCAGTAAGTTCCTCATAGTTTCCCTGTAGTTTCTGGTAATTCTTAAATGGATCTGTTTTTACTCACTGAATTTGTGGTATGAACTTCTATGATAGGTGACCTGTGAGATTCAGTGGTGAGGTTTCCTTGACGCCTTGAACTTGATGCTTCTGGGATGTTCTTTATGCCTTTTATGTTGGGTCTTTGGATGTAATTGGGTTTTGATTGTTGCTGGGTAATTCTTTGATGGGTCCATTCCTCCAGCTGGTTGACTGAGGGTCCCTATGCCCACCATTACATCTTGTATGCTGTTCTGTGGTGATGCCTGAACAAAACCACACAGCCTAGGAAAGAAATCCACAACCGCAAAAATAATCCCTGCCCAGAAATCTCTCTATCAACAGCATATGAACCAGTATTAATAAGTGTATAAAGAGATTAAGACTATTATAAGAAAGGAGAGAAATAAACTATAGTTTATCTCTAATGACTTAATAAAATTTAGTGACTTAATATACATAAACTTGATGAACAAGAAATGAATGTTAAAAAGCTATGCAGGGAAGAAAATATCACAAATCATGCAGAAGACCACAGTGGATTTTGTCTTGGTAGCCTCTAGTATTTACCACTATTTTTTCTTTCTGGACCTGCCTCCAGTGATACCAGATGTTGACTCCATAGGTCAGGGTTTTTCTTAATCAGCACTTTTTACACTTTTGATGATAGCTCATAGTAAGACCAGTATCTTACAAGCTACACACGCATAAAAGAAAGGGGCAGGAAGAGAAAAGGGCAGAAAGGCTGGATACTTCCCCCATAGGCTACCACATCTCTTTGAGTGACCTTCAGAGTCAGGAGCCAGTCAAGCATCCTCTTCTTTGAGGGTCCCTAGACATGTGTAGTTGAAGCAGGTGCCCCCAACCCCCAGGCAGATGGCCGGCTGCACTCTGCCTACCTCTGCAGGCCCCTGTGACAGGCAGAGACTGTAGGGAGCTGGGGGCGGCAGGATCTCTGAACTTCATTCCATCCTTGGACACTCTTGTCTTCTCTGATTCTTCCCTGTTTGGTGGCTCTGCTCACTGCCTAGCACTTGCCTTGGAGCATTTCTCTCCTAGCTCAGCAGGGCTGACAGCTGGGTGGGCTGGCAGGAGTGCCGCCTAAGGGATGCCTTCACTCTACTTTCAGAATGCTTCCCCGGCAAGGACATCTCCAGCCTGGGCAGCCCCAGCCCGGGCATCACCTTCCAGGTCATCATCTGCCAGGTCAGCCTCCACAGCATCCTCTTCAACAAGGGTGCACCTTGTTAGAGCAGCACCAGTGAGGACCACACCTGTCTGGACATCTCCTGCCACATCAGGACCAGCCACCAGGGCTACTGGGGAGACCCCAGGTGAGGGGGATGCTTCAGGGAAAGCAAGAGGAGCAGGGAGAAGTCCGTGGGTGGGGAGGGTCTTGGCACTGGCACTCTCTGCTCCTCCTCTCCCCCTGGATAATGATGTGTGGGAAGGAAGGGGAATGGTCAGGGGTGGCAGTAGGCGTGCTGGGGAGGTAGGGGCAGCTAGTGGGGCAAATGGAGGAGGGGCTAAGAAACCCGACCCACAAAGTGGGTGTCACTTTGGAGGCTGCACAGTCTGGGTCAGAATGCAGATCTCAAGGGCATAGGCTCCCTGTTAGGCTGCACAGGGCAGGGCCCCACTCCCACTGCCTCACCCTTCCCTACTGCTGCCCTGCTCCTAGGTGTCAGCTTGCCCAAGTTCACCTGGCAGGAGGGCCAGAAGCGGCTGCCGCTCATCGGATGCATCCTCCTCCTCATTGCCCTGGTGGTGTCTCTTATCATCCTCTGTGAGTTTCACGGAGGGAGCAGGGGTTGTTCTGGTCATTGCCAGTGTGTAGTGGGGTCTGAGGGTGGGACACACAGCAGGAAAACAGAAGGCAACGACTGCAAACAGTAGTAGTCTTTTACTACTCGGACCGTGGTGCCCCAGGTCCCTGAGGAGTATGAGGTTAAGAGTGTGGGAGGTCAGAGAAACCCGGGCTTGAGTCCCATCTGTGCCTCTTACTGTGCAGCTTAGCTGAGCAGATTAGTTTACCACTCAGAGCTTAGTTTCTGCATTTTCAAATGAGATTACATTCATTCATTCATTCAAATTTATTATATGCCCAATAAATCTCATTGAGACTTCCCAGAGTTATGAGGAATAAATGAAATAATGCTAAAATGCCTGGCACAAAATCCTACTCTAAAAATGCTAGTTATTAAAAAAGCAAACAAACAGAAAAACCTTGATCAGAAAAAGTTTCTCAGGTATTTTCTGTCAATGAGATCAGAGATTCAGGCACCCACAATTTTCCCCCCTCTCTTTGGAGAGATCCTTAGGACGTGTCCCTGGGCTCTCTGTCAGGGAGCCCACTGTAAACTTGGTTCAGTGGGAGGGAGCAAAAGGGGAACACACATCATACTGCCTGTCCTCAGGGAGAATATGGCCTCTTGGGGGACAGAGCTGAAATGAAATAAAGCCAAATCCATTTGATTTGGACCACCAGGAAGAGGTGACGGCTGTGTGGCCTGGGGAGACAGAGGCTCATGAAGATCATGAGGCCAGACAAAGACCTGGAAGATGGGAGAGCATCTGGCACCAGGCATCTGAGTGGGATGAGCAGCTGCAGGAAACCTGGGGCAGGTGGGCGGGGCAGGTGGGCAGGGCAACATGGAGAGAGAGGAGGGACCTGCTAACCATGTGGGGACCTGGGGGCCACTGTTTGCTTGGGTGCAGCATGACCAGGCTGTAGAGAGCTGCAAATGCTGGGCTGAGGGGTGAGGATTCCATTAAAGAGTCAGCACAGTGTGGTAAGCATGGGTGGGTGATGCTATAGAAACACCTGGCGGCAGGACTGTTTGAGAAAGAGGGACGTGCTAGAGGAGGTGGTGTGCCGATTGAGAACATAGCTTTAGTGCCACGCAGAGCGGCCGAAGCACCTGGCTCTGCTGCTCACCAGATGTAGCACCTTGGCAAGTTCATGAGTTTCCTTGAACCTCCCTTCCCCTCTTGTCTGACAAAGTGGAGATGTCACTGTCATGGTGCCTGCCACATGGTATCCATGTAAACCTCCTTCAAGACTTACTACCTTGCTCTCCCTTTCCCACCCAGGGTACCATCCAGGGAAAAGCCCGCAGTCCACTGAGAGCAGTAGGAAAAAACCTGCGTGTGTGTGTGGCGGGGGGTGAGATGGCATCTGAGAGCAGGCTCCCTGACTAGTTATAGCTCTTACAGTGGCTAACAACATTTCCTGAAGTCCTCTGACCTTCAGACCCACCAGCACCAGGGGAGCAGCTATCTCAGGTCACTGTTTGAGCTTGTCACTGAGCAGCTACATCAGGGGGTCAGGACTAGATCTCCTGCCCCAACTCCCCATCCAGAGCTCTCCCCACTACACATCACGGTGATTGTGGCAGCCTCAGTGCGCAGGTCGTTGGTGGCACAGAGGACAGAGGCACATCCGAGAGATTAGGAGTGATTGGTGTCTGAACCTGGAAGGAACAGTCACACAAGAGTGACCTTTACTTTGGGTGGCAGGGAGAATGGTGGGGCAGGAGGAGTGGAGGATCAGGGCCAGGGGTCAGTGTGGAAGACAGGCAGCGTGAGGAGTCAGACTCAGGTCTCTTCGGCATCTGGGGGAAACATCTTGAGGTGGGAGGGTGACAGTCCCTGGTCTGGAAAGAAATAGGCGTCAGACACACAGGGAGTCATGAGACTGATTTTTACAGACGGTTTGCGGAACTTGCACATTTTGGTATTAGCCATCTAGAGTTGCTTTTTCAGTGGGAAGATATTTAAAAGCGTAAAGACAAGTAATGGGGAAAAGGCTGAGTATAGAAGACATACCTTGTTTAGGGAGGAGGAGGAGGAAGAAAATCCAGGAGCTTCTGAGGCTGGATGAACCACCTTGGAGAAAACAGGACAGGTAGTGATTGCGGGTGTATGACTATAGATTTAGAAATTTCTCTGCAGCCACCCAGCGTAGCCCAGAGACAAATGGAGGCCAGAAGGGTTCTGAGAAGGGGTCTCTAGCACACTGGAGGAGGCGGCTATTCTAACCACCGCTCCAGCCAGCGTGTGGGGCAGGGGAGCTCCCTAAGTAGCGTCCACTTCCACACCTCCCTCCCTCTTGAGCTCTCTCCTTCTTTTTCTCTGGGTGGCTGCTCGAGTCTGCCTGGTGCTGCCCTGCTTGCAGGAGCTTTCCGGAGCATTCCTGAGCAGGCTTTTTCTCCATACAGATGGGGAACGAGAGCCCCAGAGTCCAAGAGGGATTGCAGGTCGGTGTCTCAGAAACCCCAGGGCCTTGGGCTGCTCAGTGTCTTGTGTCCCTGGGGCCGGCAGTGATGCAGCCAGCTGTCTGCTTCATCTTTTCCAGTCTACTTCTGGCGGGGCCACACAGGAATAAAGTACAAAGAGCCAGTGGAGAGCTGCCCTGTGCATGCTGTGCGCTGTGATGGAGTGGTGGACTGCAAGCTGAAGAGCGATGAGCTGGGCTGTGGTAAGCAGGCTGGGCATGAGGGGGTGTGTGTACATGTGTGTGGGTACATGCATGTGTGTACCCTGGTCACTGCAAACTCAAATGAGAAGCAATAGGCAGAGAATCAACGGATCTGGGTTCTAGCCATGGAAACCTTGTGTTTAAAGTGTGACCTTGAGTGGTGGGTGACTTGGGCAAATCACTTACTTTCTCTGGGCTTCAGTCTATGTGCTCCTCCTCTTTGCCTTGCATGTGACCTCTGACTTCCACCCCTACAGTTTCATGAAGGTCAGTTTGTAAGCAGCTGGCCTAGATGAGCACGAAGATGTCATTGAGTTCTAGTTCTCAGTGGCTTTCACACGTGTTGTTTATGTATAGCCCTGATGTGTCTGTGGGTGCATGTTCCATCCATTCTACCTGTGCATGTATATTTGTCCTGGCCCATTACTGCAACCATCTGTGACTGAGCCTGTCTAATGAGCACTCAGTCAGATTACAGACATTATTCCCCTAGTCAGTCTCTCATTTAGGCATGCCACTGCCCTCTAGTGGGGACAGCCGGCAGTGCCTGCCTCTTCTCCCAAGAATGGTCCCCTGGGTCCTGTTGGATGGAGAGCTCTCTGCCCAGCTCCAGCCCCTTGCCTTGGCTCTGCCCTTACTGGATGTCTTGGGCTTCTAAGCACTGGCTGATGATCACCTCAGCGGCCAAGCTCCTGGGTATTTCCCAGGCCTCAGCAAAGAGCCTTGGGACAAGGGCCTCTCAGAGCCTTACTCAATTTAATTCCCCCAAAACTTGAGCTTCCTGGGTGCTGAGGACCCACTTTGCCCTTTTATTGCTCTGCAGTGAGGTTTGACTGGGACAAGTCTCTGCTTAAAGTCTACTCTGGGTCATCCCATCAGTGGATTCCTATCTGCAGTGACAGCTGGAACAAGTCTTACTCTGTGAAGACCTGCCAACAGCTGGGTTTTGAGAGGTAAGACTTCCCCCAGTGTTCTGGCTTCAGGGATGTCTCTGGCTCTTTGCAAAGTGTCTCAGGCTCATTATGGAAAACTTATATTAAAAAGATTCATGGGGACCAGAGTAGAGGTCACTGGCTCAGGACACCCTTGAATTATCTAAAGCAACGGTGGTCTTGGGATGGGATCTTAAAGTCTGAGGCAAGCTATTTCCATGAGGCCAAAGTAATTTTGTAGATCTGCAATAGGACCACACTCTCAAATGTTTCTCTGCATCAAAGCATTTTTGTGCCCTTTGTTACATTTCGTGGTCATGGTAGCCCTTTGAGGTGGATAGGCTTTTGGGCAAGTCTTCTCGCTTTTGGGAACTAGAAGCTCAGGCTATGCTAACCCTTCAGTGGACTTTGAGCTGCAGCAGTCGTGGCTGGAGCTAGAACTCATCAAATGGCAACCAAGAAGGCAGATATGGCCAGATAAAGTCCTAAGAATCTTTGGCCTCAAAGATTTTAAACAAAGAAGCTCATGCTGGTAGGTGGAGGAAAGATAGGTAAACAATGACCTTCTGGCTTGAAGGAGTCCCAATTTGCAGTCCACCAGTCATCTCCATTGTCCCTCTTGATCTGTGTTTTCAAGCCAAATAGTTTTGAGGTTCATCAGTGTGTGTGAGGTTGTGGGGAGAAGGTTTAGGATCTTACTGTGGGCTCTCTGTAGAGCAGGGGTGTCAAACTCATTTTCACTGGGGCTACATCAGCCTCGTGGTTGCCGTCAAAGGGCTGAATGTGATATTAGGACTGTATAAATATAACTATTCCTTAATAGTTAAGCGAGAGCTCGGCACTCCCGCCGGGTAGAACTAAGGTGATAGAACGTGTAAAACAAGGTGGAGGGCTGGATTTGGCCCCCAGGCCTTGTGTTTGCCACCTGTGCTGTAGAAGAAGCTCCTGGAAAACCAGGTTGGGGGTCTAGGACTTAGAACCAGTTCTCCATCCCCACCTCAATCTCAAAGTTCCCACCTGTGAGAGGGGAATCTGGATGGTCTAGCTGGAAGAGCATGGACATTTTTAATCATTAATTATGTGATGTTATCCAAGTCTGAACCTCCCTTGGGCTTCAGTAGATAGTGTCATGTATTCAAAGAACATTCATTGAGCTTTTAATATGTGGCACCAGACACACAGGAACAAGACAAGGTCCTGCCCTTTGGGAGCCTCCGTGTGGTATGGGCAAGAGAGGCTTAGACCTATGACTGCAGCACAGCGTTGCGTGTGGTGACAGAATGTGGGCGAAGCTCTGTGTGCACAGCAGAGAGCATGCTGACCGCACGTGGAGGGCGGCAGAGAACACAGGAGTTCCTGGGCAGAGGGACAGTGTGCGCAAGGGTGTGCTCTCCTGCAAGGACACGCCATGTTCTAGAAATGCACACAAGCGCCATGTGCATAGAGGTCCATGGATCATTCACATCACAATGAGCTGGGGTTTTGTTAAAATGCATCCAAATTCAGAATCTCTGGGATTACGACTTAAAACCTGCTTAGCAAACACCCTGAGGTGGTCCTTATCATTGTGGTCTAAGATCCAGTGAGTGGGTGAAAGGTTCTCAAACCTTAATGTGCAAACCTCATTTAAATGAGGGTCTTTAAGATACAGGCTCTGGTTCAACAGGTCCAGGGTGCCGCTGCTGGCCTGTGAATCACAGTTGGGATAGAAAAAGGCTAGATCAGTGTTTCTCACACTTGAGTGTGCATCTGCATCACCCTGAGAGCCTGTTAAAACACAGAATCAGACTTCCTGATACAACTGGTCTGGGGTAGGCCCAAGAATTTGCATTTCTGACAAATTCCCAGGCAGTGTTAATGCTGCCAGGTCTCGGCAGAGACCACCCTTTGAGAACTAACTGGGCTAACACATAGGGCTGGTGGAGGGCAGATGAGGGTGGGGCACAGTGGGGTTTACGTGGTTGGGGCCAGACCTTATGGGGCCTTGACAGTCTCTGGCCCCTGTAAGCAGTGCTGGTGGGACTCTGATGCCAGCAGGGGGTCTGGGGGTGGAGCCCATTCTGCCCCCCTCCCACTGCAGCCCCTGTCTTCCCTTGCAGTGCTTACCGGACTACCGAGGTGGCCTATAGGGCTGTGGCCAGCAGTTTCTCAATCTCTGAGTACAACTCCAGCATCCAGGAAAGCCTCTACAGGTGAGGCGGGGCAGGCCAGGCTGCCTGTCTGTGAGTAGGGGAGTAGGGGGCCAGGGGATTTTGGGATTTTGAAGTTAGGGAGCCCGTCTCCCTTTGCCTTTCTGAGACCCAGCCTCCAGGAGTCTATCGTGAATGTCAGGAGCATCTCGGAAGCAGAACTCACTCACCACCTGCCTCCTGACTTCTTACTGAGGCTTGGTGCAGAAAACACCTTGGGGTCAGGGGTGTTCCCAAGAGCTTACCTGGTGCCAGGGACAATGAATACGATTTGGGGCCATCAGTCAGCGAGGTGTTTGGAGTGAGCACTGCTGCAAGGAGTGGGCTCGGGGTGGGGAGGAGGAGCAGCAGCAGGGGGGCCGGGGCCTGTGGTGGGGGCAGGTGGCCCATCTGGGAGGGGCCAGCCTCCCCCTGAGCCTCCTCATCACGTGTCCTCTGCACTACAGCCCCACGCTCGTCTAGGCCCCACTGGGGAGAAGTCGGGGGGGGGGGGAAGGGGGGGGGGGGGGCTCCACGAGCCAGCAGTGTTTGCCTTAGGGTGCAAGAGAGGAAACAAGGCTCCTAGAGCAGAAGGGAGGGTAGGCGAGGGAAGTGAACCGCTGCATCTTGGGTGCCTGCTTCGTGCCGGGGGTTTGCAGGCAACGTTGCTGGTGAGCATCAAGGAGCTCTGTCAGCAGAGTGTTGGGCTGCCCGTTTAGCTGTGGAAAGATGCTAGGACAACGGTCATGCGTTCAAAGGATGTGCATCTAGACAATGTGTGTAATCTGCCCCTAGAAAGCGAGGGATGGGGAGAGGAGTGGAGATGGTGTGCACCGAGCTGTTTCTATTCCTGTAAAATAAGCACTGGAAGGGTCAGCACCTGCTAGGAGGGAGAAGGTCAGAATCTCCATTTTCTTGTGCAAAAGAAATGGGGTAGGAACTGAGCAGGATTCAGTGAGGAAAGCCTTCTCAGTGGAGGTGACTAATGTACCCTTCTCTCACCTTCGGCCTTTTCTCCTCCAGGTCTGAGTGTCCTTCCCAGCGCTATGTCTCTCTTCAGTGTTCCCGTAAGAAGATGCTCTTGCTCCTGAACTGTGGCCTGTGTGGGGTGGGAGTCGGGGCAGAGGGGCGGGACCTCTCTGGGAGAGATGGCTGGCCCAGGGGTCCACCAGGAAGAGGGATTTAGCCAGCAGTCCTGCTTCAGGGCCGGGATTTCTGGTAGGCACTTGGGCAGTTTGAGCATAGCATTTTCCTTTCTCCTGACTCCTCAGCCCAGCAACTTCATTCATGCCAAAGAAGCCATTCAAACCTTCTAGGTTCTGGGAAGGGGGCAGAGGACTGAGAGAGCAGGTGTGGGCCCACTTGAAGCTCCTATATCAATAGACAAAGAGCTAGACCTACAGTCAACATTTACTGCGCATATTCTCTGTGCACGACACTGTGCCTATTGCTTAATTCTCACGAGGCAGGTACAATTGTTGTCCACTAATTGAAAAGAGACAAATGTTTACTTTGCTTAAGGTCAGACCTCTGGTAGGTGAGGAACTGGTATTTGAACAATGGTCTGACCCCCAATCCCAAGCTGTTGATTGGTCCACAAGTTGTGCCATATCAGATTAAGTGAGCAAAGAGGTGCCCATGGGTGGTGGGTGTGTGCCCTCAATGCCCAAGCCTGCCCTGGGCCCGGGGAGCATGGCAGGGCTCTGAGAGAAGCAGAGCTCATGGTTCATCTTTTCTGCTTCTCCCCCCCAGACTGTGGACTGAGAGCCATGACTGGGCGGATTGTGGGAGGGGCACTGGCCCCAGAGAGCAAATGGCCTTGGCAAGTCAGTCTGCACTACGGCACCACCCACATCTGTGGGGGCACACTGATCGACTCTCAGTGGGTACTCACTGCTGCCCACTGCTTCTTTGTGTAAGTGTCTGAGGGGGCAGGTATGTGATGCTGCGGGGGTTCCAGATCACCAGGAAGGGCTGGTGGCAGACTGGCTTCTTTCTCCATGAAGGAGAGCTTGGTGGGAGGCTTCACCCCTCTCTGCAGTGGGCCGTGTGGCCTTGGCCATGATTTGTAGTAGGTACTTGGTCCTGGGGGTATGAGTTGGTGGTACTTGTGCTGTGATAGGCCCAGAATGAGAAAAAGTTTTCATTTGACGGTCCCTAGGGAGAGCAAGGCAGGCAGGAGGAAGGACTTGGGAGCCTGTCCCTGAAGAACAGACTGAAATAAAGAGTCATTGGGTTTGCTGCTGCTAGTTCCTGCACCTGGAATTACAGGAGAGGAACCCATGAAAATCAGGACCACTGTTCCAAAAACTGAGGGATGGGGATTGTAGGGAGGGGTTGCAGTGTAGCTAGCTAGCTTCTGAGTCACCAGCCAGGCTTGTCCCTTTGAGCTGGTGGGCAGGAAAGGGCTCTAAAGAACCGGACTCAGGGGCATTGGCTTGCCTAGGAATGAGTCTTCAGTGGGTGACTGTTATGTCTAAAACTCTGTTTCTGCTGAGGATGATAGTACTGAGATGTATACTGCCCACCTTACTTGATCTTCGGTGGTCGGTGCACAGCAGAGGCCGTGGGGTGACTGCTCACAGAGATCCTACTCATCTCCCCCTTTCTGTCATAAGTGCAGAGCAGCCTGTTTAGAATGGCTTTTTGGAGGCAGGGGATTGTTCTGGACCTCTGAGTTAAGACGGGGGGCTCCTTCAGGAGGTCATTTCATCCAGCCCCCTGCCTCTGAACTGGTGCTCAGAGGGCAGCTCCCTGTGTATAGCAGATGCTGCCAGGGAGCTCTTTCAGGCAGGTAACAGCATCGTGCTCTCCTGTGGCTCTTGCAGGACCCGGGAAAAGACCTTGGAGGGCTGGAAGGTGTACGCAGGCACCAACAACCTGCACCAGCTGCCTGAGGCCACCTCCATCTCCCAGATCATCATCAATGGCAACTACACGGATGAGCAAGATGACTACGACATTGCCCTTGTGCACCTCTCCAAGCCCCTGACCCTGTCTGGTAAGTGAATCAGTTCCTGCCATACCCCATTCTGGCGCATCCCAGCGGCCCTGGGGCCCAGCCCTGCACCTGGTGTCATCTGTCAGCCCATCTTGGGGTCCCAGAGCTTCAGTGTGGTGGGGACCAGACTCAGAAATCGCTTCATGGAATGTCTCTATTTCACAATTAGGGAAACTAAAGCCCAAAGGTTGGAAATATTTTAATAAGTTTGCCCCAAATGACACAACTTACATTTCAAGTTGGCAACAGAGCCAGGGCTTGGAAACAATATAATCAATATAAATAGATCGAATTTTTTCACTGGTATTCATTGAGCACTTAACAGGAGCCAGACACTGTGGTAGGTGTATTTCATCTATGCTTTCATTTGCTCTTCACAACCAATCCTGTGGAACAGGTACTGTTATTAGCTTCAGTTTATGTAAGAGGAGATGGAGCTTTAGAGAGTATCACCGGAGGCCACAGAGTAATAAGTGGCAACTCCAGGTTGGTACAATTCCCAAACAAGGCTCCTCCCACTCAGCTCTTGGCTGGCAAGTTGCTACCCCTGCAGTTGAGAACACAAGATGAGCCACATTCAAATCACCAATTGTCATGAGTTTGGAGATAAGGACCAAATGAGGCTGCAGAGAGGAAACGCTACCGAAGTTCTCAGGAGGAGACCAAAGAAGGCTTCATTCATTAATTCATTCACTCATTTGTTCACTTATCAAATACTGAGGATCTTATTTTCAGTGGGCTCTGAATTTCCAATTGCAAGTACAACGTGGTGGGTGACACGCACGAGGAGAGCCAGTGGAGGGCAATGGTGAAGTGTTGAGGGGAGCTGGAGGGACCCTGGTGGCCCTATGAGGTCAAGTAATCTGTCTTGGAGGATAGAGAGGCCTTCCTGGCACAAGAAATTGGAAGGCTCTCTGGTTAGTCCAGCCTTTTTATGCTCTGGGCCTATCAGCTGGTCTTTCCTGCCACCTTAATTATGGAGGCAATGTCAGTGAGTCAGGGTAGTTAGTTAGCTCTTTAGACCTGTGCGAGGAAGAGGAAAACTTGGCAGAGCTTAGTTGGCCAGGACGGTCCCAGAACTACATCCACCTGAACCATGCCTGCTAATGAGCAAGCCCTCTGTCCTCCTCCTGCTCCTTCCTTGTCTGTGGAGCCTGGGACTGTAAAGTGAGGGGTGCCCCTGCCCTGGCCTGCCCCTCACGCACACATGGAAGGGAGCAGTTAGTCTGTAGGACCAAAACAGACCTTTCCAACCTTTTAAAACCATCTCCACATTCTGATAAGCCCCTGGGCAGGAATCACAGCTCAGATTTATGTAGTCCTGTGGTCGGACCATGTGACCTGACTTTTGGTTTAGAAATCAGGGCAAATTTTCTTATACTCATACGGCAGGCCAAGCACTTTGAAGACACAGAACTGTCTGACAAAACTTGTGAAAACTCACTGGTAAATTTAATTTTCCTGTAACATAGTAAAATGTATAACAGTTACTTACTTTTAAGACTGTGTCACAAAAATAGGCTTAAAACATTTTAAGAAGTCATGTTTTGCATTTTTTGTTAATTAAGCGATACTGTCCTTTCATTTATTTTTTTGTTTACTCTCTAGCAGAAAGTATGTTAGTATTAATAGTTAAAGCCCAAACTATAGGAGAATTTTACATTTACTCTCCCTCCCTCTTTCTCTCTCTCTTTTAAGTATATTTTATTGATTATGCTATTACAGTTGTCCCAATTTTCCTCCTTTTCCTCCTCCACCTGGTACCCCCCCCTTCCTTCCAGCAGTCCCCTTCCTTAGTTCATGTCCATGGGTCATGCATATAATTTCTTCAACTACTCCATTTCCTGTACTGTTCTTAAAAAATTTCCAGATACCAGATAGAAATCTCTAAGACATACTCCAGGGACCGCAGGGTTTTGGGCAAACTGCACGTTAATTAAATCATCTCGTGATGCGGTCCTTAACAGATGGCGCGCGAAACACGAGAAAATTCGTGAGTGGTACAAAAAGTATTAACATCCCCCTGCTATTCTGTACCTATCAATTATGCCTCTTAATCCCTGCACCCTTTCCCCCATTCTCTCCCTGCCAACCAATTACCTTCCAAATTGTCTTCATATCTATGATTCTGTTCCTGTTCCGGTTGTTTGCTTAGTTTTTTTAGATTCTGTTGTTGACAGTGGTGAATTTGTTGCCATTTTAATGTTCATAGTTTTGATCTTCTTTTTATTAAATGAGTCTCTTTAACCTTTCATGTAACAATGGCTTGGTGATGATGATTCCTTTAGCTTTACCTTGTCTGGGAAGCAATATATCTGCCCTTCCATTCTAAATGATAGCTTTCCTGGATAGAATAGTCTTGGATGTAGGTCCTTGCTTTTCATCACTTTGAATACTTCTTGCCTGAAAAGTTTCTTTTGAGAAATCAATTGATAGTCTTATGGGAACTCCTTTGTAGGTAACTGTCTCCTTTTCTCTTGCTGCTTTTAAGATTCTCTCTTTATCTTTAACCTTTGGCATTTTAATTATGATGTGTTTTGGTGTGGTCCTCTTTGGGTACAACTTATGTAGGAGTCTGTGCTTCCTGGACTTCTATGTCTATTACCTTCACCAGACTAGGGAAGTTTTCTTTTATTATTTTTTCAAATAAGTTTTCAATTTCTTACTCTTCCTTTTCTCCTTCTGGCATCCCTATGATTCAGATGTTGGCACTTTTGGAGATGTCCCAGAGTTTTCTTATACTCTCCTTGTTTTTTAAATTCTTGTTTCTTCCTTCTGTTCTGGTTGAATACTTACTGCTTCCTTATATTTCAAATCACTGATTTGAATCCCGGTTTCCTTCCCTTCAATGTTTTTCCCTATATATTTTTCTTTATTTCACTTAGTGTAGCCTTCATTTCTTCCTTTATGTTTTTGATTTCTCTGAGCATCCCGATCACCAGTGTTTTAAACGCTGTATCTGATAGGTTGGCTATCTCTGTTTCATTTAGTTCTTTTTCTGGGGTTTTTTTCTGTTCTTTCATTTGGGCCGTATTTCTTTGTCTCTCCAGTTTGGCAGCCTCTCTTATTTGTTTCTGTGTATTAGGTAGAGCTGCTTTCACTCCCTGTCTAAGAGCACCTGTTAAGTTGTATGGGGTGGAGACTTAGGTAATTGCCAGGGCAGGGCAACCCACTTCACTGCTTTGTGGTGCTGTGTGGTGCTGGGTGGAGAGAGATTGGAGAGTGGACAATAATGCTGCCTGGCTTCTGGAGGTTTGCCTGGCACCCGCCCCATTTCCAGTCACTTCACCCACTCCCCATATACAGCTGGCACCCTTCCAGCTGTTGTTCTAGTGTTGAATCCAGAATAGGTGGATCTGCATATGTTTTAAGACTATGCAGTCCCTTTAAATGGACTTTCCTGAGTAACCGGCACTTTCTTCCATTGCTACAACCCCTGCTGGTTTTTCCAGCCAGAAGTTATGAGGCTTTCTCTTCCTGGAGCTAGGACCTTGGGTTGCACTGTCTGGCCTGGGCCTAGGGTCGTTTGCTCCCAAGGTGTCCCTCCTGATTTGTATCTACCCCACATGGATATGGGATGACCTGTTCTGCTGCCGCCTCTTGTGTCACACTGCGTCCTCTCCACCCCAGCTCCCCGTCTCCGCCCCTCCTACTTATCTAGATGAATATGGCTTCTTTAAATCTTTGGTTGTCGGACTTCCATATAGTTTGACTTTCTGGCAGTTCTGGGTGTTTTTTGTTTTGAGGTTATGATTCTTGTGGTTGTGCAAGTAGGCAAAGCATGTATACCTATGCATCCATCTTGACCAGAAGTCTCTCTCTCTCTTTCAAAGTTTCTTGGGTACTTTGTAGTGTAGGTGCAGGAAGCTGCAATGAGCAAAACAAACAATTGAGAACACTGCAAACATTTCATCTATGAATTAACATTTTCTTTTTGCAAATGAGCTTTGGTGGGCAATACCCTAGTCCATCGAGGAACATCAGCCCTCAGAGAGCTTATTAAGTGACACACAACAGCATCAGCACCTTCTAATTGTTTCTGAGCATGGGAGCAAGTGAGCAGCGATTCTTTTGTGTGCCTAAGGGATATATTCTTCCTGCTGGGAGAGATTGTCTTACCTGGAGGGAGAGCTTCAGGCCTTGGCCAGCCAGCAGGGCCTGCCCCAGACCAGGCTGAACACTCCACTGAGACACCATGGCCATAATACCTGGGACTTAGCCTAATGGACAGGCAGGGGAGAGGTGCGGTCAGGTGAGCCACTCTCAGTGGGGAAAGACCCTCAGTCACCCAGTATTGATTTGGTACAGGAGAGCTTCCAAGGCATATGCATCTGCCCACATGGTATCCACTGAAATCAGAATGTTTTGGGGAACTCTGGTAGCATCATGAAGGCTGGAAGGTCAAGATAAAGTGATTGATCAGTCTGAGGCCCTGGAAGATTCAGAACTACTCTGGGGAGAAGGAAGGGGCTTCTAGGACATTGGGGCTCCTATCCCTCTACTACCCTCGCCAAAACCTCTATCCTTGTGCCTTCCTATGTCTTGGGGTCTTACTGCAGCTCACATCCATCCTGCCTGCCTCCCCATGCACGGACAGACCTTCAGCCTCAATGAGACCTGCTGGATCACAGGCTTTGGCAAGACCAAGGAGACAGATGGTAAGAGTCAGAGGTGCTCGACTGTGTGCGTGTGCCTGTGTACATGTGTATCTGTGTAGAGTGTGGGGGTGACGTGTCAAAGTAGACAGGGCTGTGGGCCTAACTAATGAGGGTTCGGGTCTATAACTTTATGTAGATTGTGAATGTGTGCGTGTGTGTATACCTGCTCATATGTCAAAGCAGTTATTGTGACAATGCCCCCAGCCAAGATGACCAGGAAAACCTCTATAGTTAAACAAGTTGGGTTCATTGCTTCCCACAATGAGGAGAACACACGCCATGGAGAATCATGGCACATTCAATAAGAGTTGTTCGAAAAAACCCGGCACCGGACTTGGGTGGTTGGAGGGGGTTCAAAGAAGAGGAGCGTTGCTTTAGATTAGATGCTTTTAGGGAGCAAGATAATTCTATGATTGGCTCTCTAAATAATATCACCTAGAACTTGTGAATAGATTGGGTCTCAGCTGATGTTGGTGAAGAAGCAGCAAAGCAGCAACCACCCTATTGGCTGGGAGGGGTGTTTGGCGCTGCTGTGGGCTGCACAATGACCTACCTTATTTTCGTCTGTGCTTAACCAGATAATGAAGTGGATTTGTTTTGCTTCAGTTCATCATGGTCATAGAGTTGCCTTGTCTGACATCGGCTCTGTAGGATTATTTATACATGGCAAGAAAGTGCCATGGCCTGTCTGGCCCACTGTGAGACTCAGGCCAAATTACATTCCCCTGCTCAGCGCAATAAAGTGCCAATTGGCCTGGGAGCAGCTTCTTCTGATCTTGGCTCCATAACGAACTCATTGTGTGACTATGGGCAAGTCACTTCTGCAGCCCTGAACTTCTCCATCTGTAAATGGATTAATTATACCCCTTTAGGGCATATAGTTACTAAAAACAAATGAAGTAACATATTGGATAGTGCTTGGAATGCAGAAAAGCATTATGCAAAAAGCAAGGTAGCCTAACAGGCTATAAGTTTGTCCACGTCAGTGTGTACATTAGTTATATGTAGTGAGCTGTGTCTGGGGTGAGAGTATGTGTGCCCATAAATCCTGGGTGGCCAACCACAGAAACAGCGCCTTTGAAGGAGGCTGTGAGTCTGGGTCCTGAGATGAGTGGCTTAAAGACCATGAAGCTAACCGGAGACCTAATCCTTTCCCATCCTCTCTGTCCTTTCCGCATCTCACTGCAGAGAAGACATCCCCCTTCCTCCGGGAGGTGCAGGTCAGCCTCATAGACTTTAGGAAGTGCAATGACTACTTGGTCTACGACAGTTACCTTACCCCAAGGATGATGTGTGCCGGAGACCTTCGGGGAGGCAGAGACTCCTGCCAGGTGAGGCTGCTTTGGGGTAGGGCTTAGGTTCCAGGACCCCAGGGAATAAGGGAAGGCTGAGCTGTTGGGGTCGGATGGGAATAAGGTGTACATCATTTCCTGCTCGAGGACCACCTCTCCCACCTGCTAACATGCATGCTCTCCCCTGTAGGGAGACAGTGGGGGGCCCCTGGTCTGTGAGCAGAACAACCGCTGGTACCTGGCAGGAGTCACCAGCTGGGGAACAGGCTGCGGCCAGAGAAACAAACCTGGTGTGTACACTAAAGTGACAGAACTCCTCCCCTGGATATACAGCAAGATGGAGGTGAGAGTCTGTGTGGGGCACTGGCTGAGCACGTGAGGAACTCCCCAAGGAGGTGTGCCTGGAAGAGGGCCCAGGCTTTCCCCCAGGGTCTTAGCAGGGGTTCCCTCACAGCCTCCTGTTACATGGTGTTCACAAAGCGCAGAAGACCAGGACAGGGCAGGAGTCAAATATCAGGCCAACCGCAGCTTCCTGTGTTCCTTTCCCTCCTCTTCCTTTGGCAGAATAGAGCTCAGAGGGTTGCAAGGGGGTGAGCCAAGTGGGTGCTGGCCCCAGTACCAGTCCTGTCCTGGTGAGGGCTGAGTTGTGAGTTCACACAAGCCACTGATAGTAGGAAGCCTTTCCTTTATAGGAAGTGGTCCCGTGGGGAAGTGGGAGTCAGGAAATGGAGATTCACCCACCCTCTGCTGACCCAGTTCGACCCCTCTCTTCCCTGAGCCTGCTGTCTAAGCCAGAAAGCAGAAATGCTATGTCCTTTCCTTCTTTGCTGGGCCAAGGGCACCGCAGTGGAGAGCTCGGACGTGGACAGGGGAAGGCTGCCAAGTCTTTCAGAACCTGCTTCCATCATTTTCTCTTTGCTCCCCTATTTTCTGAGGGGCAATGACAGGTGTCAGGTGGATCCAATTTTAGGCTCTGAGCCCCCATCTTTATGTCTGGTTTCTGGGCCATCCAGCTCACCCTCATCATGTTCTCCCTGTTCTCTTCCTCAGAGTGAGGGGCACCTCCAGAAATCTTAAGTGGCTGTCCTGCTCTACCTCACAGCACTGGCTGCTACAGACTCTGGCCAAAGCGACCGGGCCATTTGCAACTTCACCTGGGCTAAAGGCTACTGGACAACTTCATTACTGCCTCTTCCACTGTCTGCTGCCTCAGTGAATATGCAATGTGTGTGTGTGTGTGTGTGTGTGAGAGAGAGAGAGAGATTGCTCTCTCAAGGTCTTCAGAAACCAGAATCACTGTCAGCCCTTTTCAAGCCCCAGGCTGGAAATAATAACCTGGAGACAACAGTTTGGACACCATGGAGACACGTACAAGTGTGTTCATAATGGATGGAGGAGATAGAGCCTGGAAGGTCGCATCAAGAATTCTTGCTCCTCTGACCTTGACTTGGAGACTTGCCCAGAATGGGCAGCCACTCAGCAGCCCTGGTGACATCAATGCTGTCCAGGAACAGTAACGGCTTCTGCTGGAGTGCCTAGACTGTCCCTAGTAGGAAGATATCTCCGTTGACAGTACGAGCATCCGTTCTCTCTGACCTCCCACCGGTTCCGTGTCTGTGGAGAGGCGGCTGCACTGTGGCTGGCCATGCTGGCCGCTGTGGACAGGGCTCGTTGTTCCTGTTTGGTCACGGGCTGTTGGGGGTGTGTTTTATTTCATTTTATTTTATTTTTATATTTAAGAAACAGAAGTGGATGTATTTTTAGAGACTCTCCAAAATTTCCTGGAGCCAGGAGAGCTAGCATCAGTCATCCCACTCCAAGGGACAAGCGGGGGCTGTGCCACTCTCAAGTCCTGTGGAATGTTCTTGGCCTCAAGGGACTGAAGTGGCAGCTTCGAGATACTCAGGGAGGTGAATCCTTATTTGAGCTAGTGGGCAAATCAAGGACAGAGAGAACCACAGTTGTTGCTGTGTTCAAGGGCTGTAACCGGCCCTGAAGAAATGCTTCTCCTCGTGCCCCCAGAGGCTGGGAAAATCCAGGTGGACCATCAGTGCTGTCGTGGGACTTGGGAATTTCTCCTCAGCTTTCTCCGCCTTTCAATTTCTCAGTTGTTTCAGAAACATAACACCAACGTTAAAATTGTCATGGAGAGAAAGCTGACACCGTCCTCGGGCCCTGCAAACAGCCCTGAAAGGTTCTAGCTGCCCCGCTCTGGCAGGCCATCAGCGCGCCTGGCCTCCAGCTGAAGGCATGGGCCTTCCCCAGCCGTGGTGCGCCGTCCCATTCTCCTCACCTGCGTGGGCCTCTCTGGTGGTGCCATGACCCCCAGAGGCAGGGTCCAAGCCGATCAGCCCAGCCCAGCCCAGGCAAGGTAGGCAGCCACTTGGGGGAAAGATTGCTCTGGAAGAGTTGGCTGGAATCACCTAGTGTCTGGGCGGAGTCTGAGGTGCTGGTTACCTGTCATGAAGGCTGGGGAGTGTGGGGCGGGCAACACTGACTTCCACAGCAGCCCCCAGCAATGGTCTTTAGCAATAAAAGTTGTGTGACCTAAAATTTTTAAAAACTTTTTATTTATTGATTTTAGAGAGAGGAAAGGGGAGAGAGACAGAGAGAGGGAGAGATATACACATTGATTTCTTTTTCTGCTTATTTGTTTTTCCATAAGAATCATTGGCTGATTCTTGTATGTGCCCTGACCAGGGACTGAACCTGCAACCTTGGTATATTGAGATGACACTCTAACCAAATGAGCTACTGACCAAGGCAAAAATTTTGTCATTGGATGTTCTATTGATACCCTACATAGAAAATCAAGATTGCCCACCCAAGTATCCAGACATGCTCAATTTGGGTTCTGAGTTTTGTTTTTTCCCACTATAGGTTCTGCTCACTTAATCATACATTCATTTATGTATTCATTCACCAACCATATCAATGCCTAGTCTGTACCAAGAACTCCTACAGGCCCCAGGGGATACAAAGACCAAGGTGTGTCCTCAGCTACTCATGGTTGTGACTCAGTGTGATAGAAGATGTGATTGAGTTTGGGCACCATGCTTGGAGCATGGATAAATAAGCCACCAGTTGTACCTAAAGAGGTCAGGGAAGGCCTCACAGAGGAGGTGGGCTTCACAGAGGAAGTGGTGTTTGAAATGAATCTTCAAGAGTAGGCAAGCAGACAAAGCAGATGGGGATAGAGGAAGATCACTCTAATATCTGTGCTTTTTCCTTTTTCCCTCCTTCCTCTTTGCTTCTGACTTTGCCAGCTCAGCAAGAGGCATGTTTATGAGGAAGCCGCAATGCTTACTCAACTATTTCCAAGAGAATTGAATGGACAGTCCTGCTGGCTTCTTCTGAAAGACGTATTCTTTCTTGCTCTGCACTTACTTTTCCTGCATTTAATATATTGATCTCAGCCATTATGATCCCATGATGAGTGCCCACCACCCCCAGTGCCCCCATTACACACATGCAAGCCTCTAACCACCGGTACAGAATTCTCCAGGGTGGACCCCATGGGTCTGGCCTTTGGATACCTCAAATCTGTTTGCTTTAGTCTCTCATGGCAGTGCTGGGGCAAATGTTTCCTCCAATTCCTATTTTGTTCCATCTGAACAAGAAGGTATGAGAAGGGGGCCGATGTCAGGCTCATTGGGTCACCAGTAGGCATAACACAACCACTGTAATGGATCCCACAATTTCCCACAATCCGAGTGGCTTAACCCAGTCAACGTTTATTTCCCATCCACCGCACCATCCACGGAGGGTGTCTGATCAGTGGGTGGCTTGCTTCTACCTAGTAACTTTATCAGCTTCTGGCTAGTGGAAAGAGGAAAGGAAACTTGAAGAAAGCACATCCACTTCTTAAATGCTCTGGCCCAAATGTGATACCCATCATTTTCATTCATGTTTTAGGGGTGTCAATGTGTCATACAGCACTACCAGGGGTGTCCAGCATTTTGGTATCTCTGGGCCACACTGGAAGAAGAAGAGTTGTCTTGGGCCACACATTAAATACACGGCAACACGTAATCACAAAAAAATCTCATAATGTTTTAAGTAAATTTATGATTTTTTGTTGGGCCGCATTCATAGGCATCCTGAGCCACATGTGGCCTGTGGGCTGGCAAATTCAGTCCTTGGCCAGTTCCCATGCAAGAGCAAGCACTCATTTTGGAGGACAACCAGGTATCCCTGGCCATCAGAGGAAGCTGGTCATCCCAGAAGGTAGGCCTTGGGGGAGAGAACTAAGGCTTAGGCCATTTCCGTTCCTCTCTCCTTAGAAACCAGATCCTTTCCCTCCTCTCTCAGGTTTTGTGGGGCATAAATGGATTTGCAGAGGTGCAGAAGTGTATGTTTGGGAGGACAGGTAATGTAGTGAAAAAGCAGTGTCTGGGTAGGAAGAGAAAAACACATTCCTTAGGCCCAGGAAATCTATAGAGACTACAAAAATCATGGGAGGTGGGTGATGTGACTTCCCAGGTTGGTCCAGAATCTCCAGGAACACGTGTGTGTGTGTCTGTGTGTGTTGATGGAGGGAGGTATTACTAATGATGCTGTCCTATGGTCCCTGGATCCCAGGTACCAGTCAAACTCTCTGGCTCTGTCAACCTGTTGATGGCTGAATTTCTCTAGGGAGGAGAAGGAGGGCAACTGAGCGTGTTGGGGTGGGGCAGATGGTGGCTCTTTGGAGAAAGAGCCAGTTACAGCCTAGCTGCCTGTCCAGCTGCCTCTGGAGTTTGGTTAGATTTCCAAGGCCATAATTGTTTGCCATAAGTGTTCAGCCGATGTCCCGATGCAATTGGGAGGACATTGGGAGATGCACAAGGAGAGCTCCTCATAATCATAATGAGGAGGATAATGATGATAATAGCTAGCATTTGCTGAATGGTTCCTGTGTGCCAGATCCTGTGCTAAACACCTAATGTGTATTGTCTTCTGTAAGTACGAAGTAGGCATTATTGTTGTTGCTATTTTATGGATGAAGAAACAAGGACCAAGGGAGATGAAATAAGCTTTCCAAAACTACACAATTATACTAAGTGCTAAGGTTGGACTTTGAATCCAGGCTGTCTGATTTTAAAAGTTGCTTTTCAAATTCAGGTGGAATCCACCTGTCTGTGATCTCATACGGTCTGCCACCTGGGTCTGTGGATCTTTCTGTTCTCCCCTGGGCCTCTGATGTGGGAGAGGCAGGGTAGGCCAATTCCCCAGAGAAGGCTGGGCAGATCCCTCAGAGGGTCATATGACCAGAGGCTCCGACCAAGCAGTTTCCAGAAGCTGGGCCAAGTGCATCGTGAGTGGGAGGAGATCCCCTGGCACCTCCTCCACCCTTGCCCCAAGTGGATGGTTTCTGACAGGCTCTCCCACGCCATGACAAGCTGTCACCTCTGGATACCTCTGTGTCTCAGTGATGTGTGCGGGTCATTCTGAGAGACACATGCTACTCATTCCCTACCTCCTCTGCACTGGCCCAGGCGTCCTGTTCCTTGGAAATCTGCCACCCAGCCCAGGCATTACAATGGGCCTACACAGACAGTGTGGAGGGCCACGCTCTGGAGACAAGTAGCCCAGACTGTCCAGACAGGAGACTTTATGAGTTGTCAGAGAAGGGGAGGGCACAGCCTGGTCTTTGGTCCTCCACAGCTTATCTCCTGCCTGCAGGAGAGAGGGAAATAGCAGGATGTCTCCTTTGTCAAGCCCCGAATCTCAGAAGTTCTTCACTTTTCATACAAGGAGGGTGCTGGGAAACTTCTTTGAATAATTCCTTCTAATTATACCATGTTGTAGTGGAGAGAACAGTAGAATTGGAATTAGAAGTACCCGGAAGTACACAGTCCAGTTCTGCCACTTACATGGCTCTGCGATCTTAGACAAACCAACCTCTGTTTCTTCATGTGTAAAATGGGTGTATCTGTCTCCCATGTTGTTGCAGGATTAAGTGGGATGATACAGGTAAATAAATCGGGCAAAGTTATCAGCATATTATGACCTCTCAATAAATGTTGAATTTGCAGCAAGAGGGCCAGATCCTTTACCTCCATATCCCTGTACTGAACAAATGAGATGTGAGAGGAAAATTTGGATAAACCTTAAGGTCTTAGGACATTTGTCATTTCTCTGCATAAACTTTCCTTTAGTCTCATTATAGTAATGGGCTGATCTTCCACAGAGGTGGCATGGGAAGATGGACGTCCCCTATTAGTGGTTTCATTAGCTTCACTGAGTTGAGCTCACTCTGCTCTCTCTTGTCATGGATGGGTCCAGAGTGGCTACCCAGCCCTGGCCCTGCTTGGGTGGTATCTGACTGCATAGCCAATGGAGCGGACATGCAGGGCTGTGAGGGTCACACATGCTCATCCCCCATGTACTCCTCAACTCATAGCCATGCCACTCCTGCCCCGTCACGGCAGCGAACCATCATGTTGCCAATTCTGGTGTATGTGTTCTTAGTCCTCATCTTACTGGAACTTTCAGCAGCATTTAACTGTTGAGTACTCCCTACTTTGTGAAATTGTCATGGCTTCTTTGGTACCAAGTTCCCCTTCTTGTCTTCTGACTTATCTTCCTGCCTCCTCTAAGCTCTGTACGCAGTGTTCCCTGGGAGACCACCCTCAGTTCTGTTCTCACGGTAAATGCTCACCTGGGTTATCTCGTCCATTCCTGAGGTTTCCGACTAGCATCTGTGGAGCCGGCAGGAATGTGCTCCATGTCACTAAGGTACAAGAAATGTCACCTTTCTTTTTAAAAGCAGATTAAAATCTGAAGAACTGCAGCAGCCTGGCTAGAAAACCTCTGTCACCATGTTCTCCCCCAGAATGTGCAGCCTCGGGAGAGCCTGCCCACCGCTGTCCAGACTGGGCGAGTGGTCGTCACAGGCGCCCCCTGAGGACTTCCACAGGCAAAGGGAGTAGCTCATAACCCACTGTTCTCAGAGCCCCTTGTCTCAGGAGTCTACTCTCCCGGCGTCAGGCACAGTCTCCTCCTCTCTCTTCAACCTCTAAAGCCCTTCTTCTTGCAGCCAGCTCAGGCCTTGTCTCTCTTATGAACACCACACACAGGCCTATAAATTCTCTTTGGGTCAAAGCCATTCCTTCCTGATGAGATCATGGTAGAAAGCAAGATGAGCATAGATCTCAAAAATTACGTACAGATTTTCATGTAACCAAATTTTTCATTCCTCTAGAATAAATTACTTACAGGTGGAATTGTTGGTCAGATGGTAATTGTATGTTTAACTTTATAAGAAACTACTGGCAGGCTGTTTTCAGAGAGGTGTAATATACAATTTTGCATTTCCCACCAGCAATATAAGAGTTCCAGTTGCTCTACATCCTCATCCTCACCTGCCAGTAATTTTTATTGTAGCCATTCTAATTGATGGGTAGTGGTATTTCATTGTGGTACTAATGTACATTTCTCTCATGAGTCTTTTTTTTTTTTTTTACCTAGCTGAGGACTTGCTAGAGAGGAGAAGGGAGGGAGAGAGAGAGGAAGAAAAACATTCTTGCGAAAGAGAAACAGATCAGTTGCCTGTGCCCTGGAATCGTTCTCCTACGGTCAACCCAGGCATGTGCCCCGACCAAGAAGGGAACCTGCAAACTTTCAGTTCACGGGACAATGCCCAACCAACCGAGCCACATTGACCAGGGCATAAGTAGACACTAGTCTTTGCTGGATATTTGATTTGTAAGTATTTTCTTCCTATGTGGCTTATTTTTTTATTCTCTTAATTTTGTCCTTATGGAGCAAAATTTTTAATTTGATAAATTCCAATTTATCATATTTTTCCTTTTGTATTGTGCTAAGAACTCTGCCAAATTCAAGCTCATGAAGATTTTCTCTTAAGAATTTTATTGTTTTATGTTTTACATTCAGAGTTATGATCCATTTTGAGTTAAATTTTAGATACTATTGAGGTAGAGATTGAGGTTTATTTTTTGTTTGTTTTTAAATGGATGTCCAGTTGTTCCAGCACAATTTGTTGAAGAGACTACACTTTCCCATCAAAAATCAATTGAACATTTTGTGTGGGCATAGTTCCAGACTCCTCATGCTGCTCCATTGATCTCTGTGTCTATCATTTCACCATGCCACCCTGTCTTAGTTACTGTAGCCTTACAGTAGGTCTTAGGTAGGGTGAGTCCTTCAAGTTCATGATTTCATGTGATTTTATTTTTTTCCATCACCATTTATCCCCCCATACCCTCTTTCACCTCACCCACCCCTCTCCCCCTGTAACTACCACACTGATGTCCATGAGTTCTTTCTCTCACTCTTCTTTTTCCTTTTTTTCTCAATCTCTCCACCTGACCCTCAGCCCCTAGAGCTGCCAGATTGCTCTCTATATTTTGGCTCTTCTACTTCCTTACATTTCCATATAAGTTCTAGAACTAGGTTGTCTGTATCTACAAAGAATCCTATTGGAATTTTAAGATTGCATTAAATCTATAATCAATTTGGAGAGTTAACGTGCTAACTATTCAGTCCTCCAAATGATGAATACAGTATATCTCTCCATTTTTTTAGCTCTTCTTTGATTTTTTTAAAATCTAGCACTTCATCATACTGAAATGTACTTATTTCACTATAATTATAACTAATTATTTAATTACATGTTAATAAAAATAATATTTTTATTAAAGTATCTATATTTTTTCAAAACAAAAATAAGGAGAAGAGTGGCATTGTTTTATATTTTTTGCAAATCTCTTTAATGTCTGGCACAATAAAATAGCTGGATTCTCATACTTGTTTCAGTATTCAATCTGTTATGATATATTGTTTTGGTTGAAATACATGAAAAAAATCCAATCTCACACAGATATAGAGTTGGAAAGTGGAAAATTACTTTAATAGGCTTTTCAGATAACTGTGGAAATTTTTCTTTGACACTGAACTCAAACTTGACTAGTGATAGATTCTTAAAGGCTAGTTTCAATGTGGAATCGAAACCTGTCAATGCACGTTTTGAACTTGGTTACACCGAAATCTCTTAGTCTGTGTTGCAATCTAAATGAGTTTCTTACCCATGTCTAATTTTGTAACATCTTGTATTGGGAAATATTGGTTTTGGGTTATGAACATCTTCCAAATGTTGATAATTTCATTATATAAGACCCCCCAAAAATATGCACTGATATCACTACTGACCTCATCAGAAGTCTTAAGGATTGGGAAGCTGTCAAGCTCATGGTGAAGGATGCGAATTTTCCAAAATTCTAATTTTCAGTCAAAAGTTTAAATTCTATCATTAGCAGCACATATTGTCAGATGTTTTCCTTTAGGTAACAAGCTCATTTTGTTGACTTTTGAAAAAATGATAGCCAGCTGTTGAGTTTGGATAATCATAGTTTGTCAATCTTCATTCAACTAAAAATGGTGTTTCATGAAAAAAAGTGACTAGTTTAGCTTGTGGCTCAAAAATATAAGCCCTTTTCCCCTAGAAAACCTTAGTATTTTATTGTAGTATGCAGCAGAAGTGCCGTATGCATACTTTTCACTTCACCCTGAAAATTAAAAAGACATGTATTCAGGACTGAGATATTATTAATAAAATAATAATTTTTAATAGAGAATGATTTCTACTGCTTCATTGAGGGTGTTCTTAAGTGAAACCGGCAAGCGTGCAGTGGTGAAGGACACAATGACTACAAGTCCAATTTGGTGCCATTGTCTTGGTTCACACTAAGGAAACAGTGGCCCACCTTTGCTTTTGTACCTACAATGTCAGCAAAGTGAAAAAGGCAAGCGACATCATAGCATTAGTATGGAAAAAGCTTTGACCCTGCTGACCCCACCCCCCC